>JAOUZG010040215.1:8807901-8830650 GCA_026289955.1 Argiope argentata | reverse complement strand
AACTAGACTCTTTCGTTCGCGAACGATTAAACTAGACTCTTTCGTTCACGAACGATTAAACTAGGCTCTTTCGTTCGAGAACGAACGACTTTGTTGCTTCTGTGCTGACTCATTACGTCACTTGCCAATCCGGAAATTTCCGGTTGTATTGTGTTTACTTCTCGACGCATGTGTTGTTATTTTGCTAAATAGATTGTTCTTTCTGAGAAATATGTTATACATAAAACAGAAAAGGGGGGAATGCTTACACTCTTATGATTCTATTCCCCTTTCGCAGGACGGGATGACTGTCTAGGTTTTGTAATTTTAAACATTAGTTATTTTACTGCCTGAGATTACAGTGTTATTTAATGGTGTCTGTAATGCTTTTTAAAAACGTTTTTTTAGGTCCAATTTTACTTTTTATTTTATTATGAAATTTTTCCTTTTATTTATTTATTTTATTTACGTAATTATTTTAATATGAAATTTTGTCAGTACGTAGCTTTATTATTACGTTTAGATAATTTCATAAAAAATAAAGCTCAGTAACCACTGGCACTATTTTAACTTTTGAGATATTATATCATTATTTATAATATTATTCAATAATTTTTAAGTAACATTAGTAATATTTTTATCATGTCAGAACCTGATGTTGTTTTTGAGATGAGGTACTTAGGGTCAACAAAAATCCATAGTCGAAAAATAAAGATTTTATTATCTGCACGAGCATCTCAAAAAAATCAGCTTTTAATAATGTATTGCCATTGCATTTACAAAAGCTCCAATTTTTAAAAAATAAGTTAATTATTCCAGCAAATAAAACCTAGAAAAATGTAACTTAGAGCACATGATTATATAAAATGTAATAAATAGGAAAGGTGATATATTTTTTAAAATAAAAAAAATGACTAATTCAATGAAACAATTAAAACGAATAAAAATATTATTTAACTATCACGAGCACGGGTAGATTTACCGTTCGAGAAATTATGTTCTGATATGATGCATTGAAATATGCACGATTTCATTTGAATCTTTTCAATTTATTCCTCTTTTATTTATTTTTACTTCCTGGAATATATGCCAATAGTCGTATGAATTGAATTAAGGACAGGATTCACTTTGAACTCAACTTTTGGACAAGCACCTTTGTATAAGTATGCATATGTAAACTGGGTATTTTCTAATTAAAGTATTTTTTCAGTTTTATAAAAATGCATAGTTTTTGCTAAAATAATTCTTAAAAATTATTTATTAAATTTTAAAATTTATTTTTGTATTCACAATACACAGACTATTGTAAAATTATGCCTATTTTGATTTGACAAAAGCGTAGAAATGAATATATATATTTGCATATATATAAACTATTAATACTAAAAAAATTAAGTCAACTTTCTGAAAGTGCAGACTGGCATGCCGTAAACTCTATGTCGAGTTTGGCAGAAAATTTGACAGATGTTTATAAAATATACACTAGGTATGTGTACCCAAACTTTAACTATCCAGCTTTTATCGTCCTGTAGTTCCCATACTAACTGATGTTTAAAACAGTCAGATAGACAGATTTCTTCTACACTGATGTTACAGAAAATTTGATTGAAATGTATAAGTTTGGTGCTAAGATCTTATACCAAATTTCATCCATCTAGCTCAAAAGGCTTTTGCATTATTTTTGTCAAACATAGACATTTTCTGAAAATGTGTTTTCTAATTGAAGGAAGAATGAAACGTGGAGATTCATTAAAATCTTGAGTTCAAATTTTTTTGTCAATTGCAATATTTTCTCTAAATTTTATAAATGAGAAAATAAAAATGCTAATTGAAGCATATATATATACATATATATATATAATATAAATTTTTTCTTAAAACCAGAGCGAGATAGTATATTGCAGTGTTTCAAAATTTAACAAAACAAGAATATTTAAGCAAATAAATAATAACATAAAAGCAATTTTAAACAAATGAGAATGAGCACCTTTCTTTCTTTCTTTTTTTTCATTTATAACTATTTTTACAGCTGAAAAATAATTGGATTCAATGATACAATAATAGATGTGACATATTTATTTATTTATTTACTTTGAAAAAAAATTATATATATATAAACTTTTAAAAAATAAGTAAATTATTTATCATGACAGCAGTGCACATGACTTAAATAAAATTTATTTTATATTTTTTTTATAATATCTTAAATTTACGAATAAAAGAGCACGCAAAATACAAAAAGACAAATAAAATGTTCGAATTGATTCATTTTAAGACTATATTGCATTATAAAGTATTTCTGAAATGTTTTTTTTAATTAGTAGTATTAAAAGGTAAAATTTGGTATCATAGCAGAAAAGTCGTAATATACTCCAACATTTTTTCAATAAAAATCTTTTACAATTAAAACTTCCTGAAATCTCCAATATAAATGCCCTCCTCCATCTCCATCCACCAGAAGAAGAAAATTCCCACACTTTCTGATTCCAGGAATTGAAAAATGTTATCGCTACCTCCCATAAAGTACTTCCTTTTTTACTAAACGAGTGTCCAAAATTTGTTGTGATAAAAAAGCTAAACGCCGTGTAATCACCCAAGGTCAATTACTAGTCTTTTGCTAAGCGACATTGAAACATCTGCCTCCTCTCCCCTCCCCCTATTTTCCCATTCCTTTGCGGACATAACCACAAACATCTTATCTCTAGACGGTTCAGGCATGAAATTAGCAAGTTCCCCACAGTCGTTCGTAAACAGGAATAACCAGGTCCACACACTCGTTCGCGAACGACTGTGTGGATCCACACACTCGTTCGTAAACAGGAATAACCAGGTCCACACACTCGTTCACGACCGACTGTGTGGATCCACACACTCGTTCGCGGCCGATTGTATGGATCCACACACTCGTTCGCGAACGAACGACTAATCCAGAAAATGGCGACCCGACTCAGTTCGTTCACTTAGATGACCCGTTCGTTTTGACCCGTTCGTTCGCGAACGACCCACCTCTAGTCCATACAAGGATTCGCTTGCAGGCCTCCCCTGAGTGCTGTGTAAGACCCTGGTTGTTGAACGGCCATGGGGGAGTGTTCCTGCTCTTTCTGTCCATACAAGGACAACACAGAGACAGCGATTGTGCGCAATAGTTAGCCACGCTTGAACCCATCTTAAGACCACAAATACGCCTAATATGTATAGATGCCCACTCTTTTTGCGCACACGCAATCTTTCATCTGTGCATGACTTATTAGAATCAAAATTATAACTTCTGCGTGCAAAGATACGTTTAAGATAAAGGGCAAGATTGAATTCTTCCTAAATTCGCCAAATCTCCTTGTCTTTAATTTTGTGAGTGTGTGCACCCGCGCAATTGTTGATATCTAAAATAAAATTTTATAGCTCAAGATAGCAGCTTAAAATATCCATATACTGATTTGTATATATTTAGAACCATTGAATATCTGAATGGCCAGCAAAGGTCAATTCGAACACATCCCCTAATTTATAAGATTGATAGTTGTATAAATTAAGTTAAAGTAATTAAATCTTAATCATGCTATACATTTTTTAGTAATAATCAAATCACACTATCAAGTGAAACTTTATTTGTTGCGTAGTTAAATCAATGACAAATTACCTGAAGAAAGGGAGTGTTACTGTTGTTTTATAAGACTGTTGGTACTAATTATAAGAGACAATTATAAGAATGGTACAATTATATCTCTATATACTGTTGTTTATAGAGGTGCATTTGTATCAGTTATGAGCAAGTGAAGAAAAAATATGTGTCACAAGCATCTGTACTGCACAAAATGAAAATCTCACTCGTGCACTTACAACGATCCAGGATTAAGTCTTTAATCTAACAATTCGTCATTTTTGCACAATTCCGTTGTAAAACTTAATTTGTATTAGCGAGTTTTGTATTGAATCCATATTCGCGCTTTTATATCTTATGATTAGAAAAATTCAAACAATATTTTCAAATCATCAGTCGGCGTTTATTCTTTAGCGTGAGTATAATGGCAATATATCCAGTTTAATAATATCATTTCTCAGAAAGATCATTAAATATTCATTAATCACGTTGATTAAATGTTCATTAAATTTTATATATTATAGTAATAAATATTCCTTCATTTTATATGCTGAAGTAATAAATATTATTAATTTTATTTATTCGCCAGATACTAAGTCCCATCATTTGATATATCTAACGTTTATTGTAATCTGAAGCTGGTTGCTATTTGCATATTAAATTAACAGTCAATCTTCTACTGGAGAATCTATATGCAGCAAAAAAGAAGTTATATAACACATAATATTTTAATTATGCTTTTAAAACTGATAAATGCAGACGATATTTTACAGCTTAATTTGTTTAAGCGAAGAATACGTTCTTTCAGACGTACACAGAGAATATTCAGACGAACAATAATTTTACTAATGAATAAAAATAAATTAATCGATATTGTTTTGGTGGGGGAAAAACGAAAAAAAAAAACCATTGGAGATTCTTGTTAATTCTTCTTTTCTCACTATCAGATCTAAGAATGCATTTTGATCAGAAATTTTGATTATAACAATCAGATTGTTTCAAGTATGTTGGTAAAACAGAGTTACACTCGAAGCAAATATTCAATAAAATTTAAAACATTAAAACTAAATATTTTCAATGATAGTTGTTGTAATATCTCACAAAATCAATGGAATTTTGAAAATGATTATAAAAAAAAAACCCTCATTATTTTAAACGTTTATTTTTTTATCAATAGATCTTAAAACAACAAATTGCTCCACCTTTTATTCTTCCCATGGAATTTCAGTCGAGACCCATTTTGTTAAACAGTAGCTTGTTGATTCAGTGGAAGGGAGGGGAAATAAAAACAATAAAATAATAAAGGCCATTGGAAACCTCAGGGTCTAATGGTACGTTAAACAACAAAGAAGTTAACTCGGAATCATTAAATTAGCTATTGTTCATCATGTTCCGAAGATTCCGAATGTGAGACGTGAAAGTTCTGCTATCAGGAGATCGTTTGTTCTTATCTGATGCACGATTGTACGGCAACGGTTAAGACACTGCACTTTTGTTCTTATGCGAACAAGAAAAAGAAAGAAAAAAGAATTATCAATATAATGGAATGATGAATAAAAAAAATAAGCAGGGGGGGGAGAAGAGAGAAAGGTTCGATTCTTCCTCTGAGCCATCGGAATTCCAGTTCCTCAGTCAATTACAGTTCGAAAGTAATATCTCCCTCCTCTTCACGATTATGTTGTGGAATGCGAGGTCAAAAGAAACTAAACAGACGACATATTTGGCCACCGAATTTTTACTCGGCTATTATAATGTTTTTATAGATTGATTCCTATAGGAAGACTACCTATTGCTTTGATTTTCATAACAATGCGTTTGAAAAATTTCTTCAAGCCTGGCATAGGGGTAGCGTGTCTTCCTCGTGTTCTGGAAGTCCCGGTTCGGGCATGGTTGTTCTTCTGTGTGCTATCTGTGAGATGTGTGAATGTGCCCCCCCCTGTAAAAACGGGCTGTGCAAGCGACTGTGATGAGTGTGTAGCTAAAGTCGTACTCTTGGTCCTAGTTGGCGTTACTTGTAAAACAAGAGATACATATCTTTGGATTAAAATCTGCTGATGTATCAACGAGGCTTGTCCATGGTAAGTGCCATAAGTAACAACAACAAATTTCTTCAATTCTTCACCGATCACGATCCCTAAAACCACCCTTCGTTCAAAAGTTTATATCTAATATGCGTGTGACGCACGGACAAGGGCCATAAGTAACAACAATACAATTTCAGTTGCCAGAAAGTAACTTAGACGTAAAGGGATACATCTACCTTTGCCTTTCAGCTTGGCAAGAGGCAAAGCATGTTCTATTGCTTGAATATGCACAAAGTGTTTTTAATTGTTATGTTGAAAGTATTGTATTAACACTATTTTCTTCATTAACTATATTCCACAAATAAATGCAAGACTATTTTTTCACTAAAAGAAAATTCATTCTATCTACACAAACTTATAAAACGATAATGGATTTAATCTCTTAATTCATCTTGCAGGATAAAATATTTTTTTCTTTCTTAATTTCTGTCATTGTTATTATTTGTCATTTTATTTTAATTGAACATTTTCATGATTCATATAATGAATATGCATCTTTGTGAAATGCCACTTTTATATATTCGTAAGAACAGAGTTTTTAGATAAAGACGGTCTAACTTTCTTAATCTTACTAGAAACATATCTATTTCTCATCATTTCTTTTTCTATTTTCATCAATTGAGGGTTTTCCATATGTCAGTTATATCTTTAAAAAGACTTTCAAGATTCATCTATATCTTTGCAGCATATTAAGCAATTCTTATATATATATATATTTTGTGTATCTCGGAAACGGCTCTAACGATTTGGGTGAAGTTTTATATTTAGATAAGATTTTGCTTTTTAAGTTTATCTATTGAGGAACCTTTCCTGCAAAAACATTTCTTTCATATATAACTATTAGAGCCTTTTTCTAGCTGCGGTCATGCCGGCAATGTCATATAGCCCATTTCTCAAACTTTTGTGGTGCATTATTGTCATAGGATGATAACCGAAGGGCTCCTTAAAATTTTATAGATGGTGCGATATGACATTATCCGAATACGAATATGTTCGGCTCAAATTCAACAGTACTAATGTAATTATGTTAATCAATTCGGATAACATATTAAATTAAGAGCGTTAATGTTTATTTTATTATTATGTCAGAACATGATGAGGTTTTTTGGCATTATTAAAAATTCGTAGACGGAAAATTGGATCTTTATTATCTGCACGAGCATCTCACAAAATCAGCTATTAATAATGCGTTGCCATCGCATTTACAAAAGCTCTGATTAAAAAAATAGGTTAATGGCTACAACCAATAAAATCTTTAAAAATGTCATTTTGAGCACGTGATTATATGAAATAAAATAAATAGTAAATGGGATAATTTTTTTAAACAGTAAATACGAGACAAAAAATTTTTTGGATCGTTTGCAATACTAAAGTGACTCATTCGATTAAATAATTAAAATGAATAAAAATGTAATTTAACTCACTGCACGAGCACGTGGTTCTTAGCCGTTCAAGAAATGATGTTCTGACATGATACATTGAGATAGGCATAGCAGATTTCATCTTAATCTTTTTATTTATTTAAATGAGAACTTCATATGTAGGTAAGATTGAAAAATATTCATTTGCATTTAGTATGGAAATATGTTCTGCGAAAAAACACAACTTTACGTTGGAAATAATAATAATAATAGATCTTCCGAAAGGTTACCTCGCTGGTACTCTATTTAAACTGAACAGTAAAAAAAGAATACCATGATTGCATCAAGACCCAAATCGCTATAAAAGTCTAAATGGCCCTCGTAGTTCATGGTAAACTTAAATAAAAATGAAATAGTTCCGAAAATAGAACAACAGCACATTTTTGAAATGAAGTACTCAACTTCCAATGAATGTTTGCGCACAGCCTTCGCTCAGGAGATAAATACTGTTTGTTTCAATATCTCGAGACAAGCACTTTCCGACTTGAGCGATTTTGCTAAGTGGTACGCAGAAAAATGCTCGATTATTACGCCATCTAATTCTGCGAATAATCTCAGATCACCTCCTTATAGCTAAATGCTTTCTTCAGTCATCTTTCCACACATTTTTTTTCCCTTCAAAAAATGAACGCTTTCTGACGGGAGTCCAAATGTGCGGAGAATTTCCGAATGCAAGAATAAGCAGTACAAAAATTCAATCACATCTAATTTTAATTTTGAACGATTATCCGAATACAAGAACAAGCAATGCCAAAATTGAATCACATCTGATTTTAATTTTGAATGATTATCCGAATCCAAGAATAAACAGTACCGAAACGGAATCACATCTGATTTTAATTCAGAACGATTATCCGAATCCAAGAACAAGCAATGCCAAAATTGAATCAAATCTGATTTTAATTTTGAATGATTATCCGAATCCAAGAATAAACAGTACTGAAATGGAATCACATCTGATTTTAATTTTAAACAATTACTCGAATCCAAGAACAAGCAATGCCAAAATTGAATCACATCTGATTTTAATTTTGAATGATTATCCGAATCCAAGAATAAACAGAACCAAAATTTTTTGGTTCTGTTTATTCTGAATTCAAAAATAAACAGTACCAAAATTGAATCACATTGAATTTTAATTTTGAACGATTATTCGAATCCAATAATAAACAGTACCGAAATTGAATCACCTACAATTTTAATTTTATACAACTAAGTCTGTAAAGTATTTTCTTAAATATAACTTTCATGCATAAATATACATTTAGAAATATATCAGTAAACGAGGACTTTTCGTTTGATAGACTATCGTTATATTGACGTATTGCTCGTTTTATATATGAAATCAATCAGAATAACTCTTTACACAGAGAAAAAGAACAAGGGGAGGGGGAAAGTGGTGGGAAGAAGGAGAAAATAAAATCTCCAGCCAATAGTTAGTATTTTCATGTACAATCAAATATAATAAACAAATAATTTTATTTAATTCTATTGACATTCTTTAAACATCAACAATTTATTAACATATTTGCTATTAAATTACGGTTATAGTTAAATACAAACTGAAATTTATCGTTCATTGAAAACGACTGAGATTTCGTTCATTTGAACTGTTATTTCGTTTGATGAATAAATCTGTCATCTGATTTATTGTAAAAACGATTCTGTATAGGAAATAAATGTATAAAATATACACTTAATGCATGACTCTATATTATATAATAAATATCATAATTTGACGTCAATATTTTTTTGCACTACACTCTACATTTAGTCGGTGGCATATTTTTCTAAGCCATCGTTGTAGTGGCTTGATTTCTTACATTTCTAAATATCTGATTTTTTTGCTAAATAAATTAGACTTTTGAATACTTAATATGAATAAAGTAATAATGATTCAGATGAAAAACTATTGAAAGATCGAAATACTTCAATCTAGAATTCTTCCAAACCCTAGTAGCACGCAGATATTGTACAATATTGATCATTATTCGAAATATTGTTTAATATCATATAATATCGCACAGTATTGCACAATATTATGCAACAAGATGTGCTACCTGGGAATAATCGATAATCTTAAATGATTTAAGAGAAAACAAATATACTACTCATAAAAATTAGAGGATGTTTGAAAATAAATATAAAATTATAAGAAAAAGAAGAAATTGATTTTTTTTTGTTGTTGTAACAAGAACATCGAAAAAAGAAATTAACTGATTCTGTTCTTGTTTAATAATAAAGATTTTTAAAAATCCAATGGTGTTTATTTTATAATTTCATGTTCGTTTTAAAATATCCTATAATTTTTGTAGCAGTGTGTTTCATTTAATAGAGATTCTGTACAAAAGATCATATGTGTGAATAATTGAATATGATTAATCATATACAGATAATTAATCCACATCCGCGATGCTAACCTCGCCATTCGTTTATGTAGAACACTTCTCTCCATTTATTGTCAAGACTTTTTTTAAAGGCATCTTTATATTAAGGAATACTGACTTCGAAGAAGAATAAAAAAAAATGATTTAACATTAACCTGATGTTTATTCTTTATTTGCTTATTACTGACTTTTAAAGTTGTCCCAGTCTTTAGAATCGTCAGGTATATACTTCGTTTAAGATCAAACAAATATATTATTGAAAAGAGATAAAGAATTTTTTGTAGGGTCGTTTGTTTTTTTCATTTAAGAGCTTGATATGTTCGAAATCTGAATTTGAGTTATTTAGTGGAATACAAAAATCTTTCACAAAAATTTTTGTTGTCCGACTTTTGTTCCACTAAAAATATAAATACTTTTTTTTACCTATTTTATTAGAAATACTTATTTTTCGTAGATTTCTTTTTTTAAGAGTGGCATAATTTTTGTAAATCGTCTGCAAAAATCATACAAAGCGCTGTATAGTACAAACCATTAGATCTAGATCTACTAAGTCTATTATTATTTTTTTAAGTAAAGGTTTTTATTTTAATCTGATATTTAATTAATAAAAAAATTAATTGAATTTTTAATGTTTTCCCACAGGGATTTCCGAGCATTTTTCAGTGATAATTTTCTCGCATTTTGAAAAAATTATTTAATTTTTCAAAATTATTTCAAACACATCATGTAATATGTTTTTTTAATGAAATTAGATCAATTTTATAATAAAATTTCCACTTATTCTTCCCAATATTATCATAAACTGCTTTCAACAGGTAAGAGCAGACCTTTTAATGTTCACTTAATATAATATTTTGAAAGTGGCATTCTTTATGAATTGAAAGTTAAGTTGTTGTTTTTTTTAAAGTAATTTCAGAATGAAACATCAAGCGCAATCAAGGCTATGTTATGATAGTTCATATTAAGAGTTCAAAACTTTTTTTGATTATTTTAAACTTGATTATTATATTAAAATAATATTTGAGGCATTCATGCGACACATATCTGCACGATAAACGAGATAACACATCTAAATCAGAACACTTGATTTAAAAGAAATTAATTATTTCAAGATCAGATTCTCGAAATCATCCCCAATCCTTAATTAGCATCTGACTCCGTCGAAGTTGTTTTTAAAACCAACCACCGCCAAAAAATGAAAAATAAATATCTTGCTACTTCAGAGCAGGAGAGGCATCCTTGATCTTTCAAGGTCACAGATTATTTCTTTGAGGACATCGGACGCCTTACGGCATACTACATCCGGGTTCGTTCCGAAAGAGCATAGAAAAAAATGGGAGAGGGGGGGACACACACAAAAAAAGAACGTAACAGCAGCTGGCAGGGTTAGGGTAAGACCATCCATGAAGTATTTTTCAACTACAATTCTATGCTTTTCCGTCGTACCTTAGTTTTGCCTTCTGCATAAATTAACGTCATTTTATCTGATAATACAGAGAGTATCAGTATTAAAGGAATTTTAAGAGCTCATATTCAATTATAATTGTCTTTTTTTTCCCAACACTTTTTATATGAAAGATAAAGGATAGAGATTTCATTATCGCTGTAGCTCCAGGGGTGCATTTATAAAAGATTTAGACTGAAGACTATTCATTATCTATCATTCATTCTCTATTGTTGAGTGAAACGTAATATGACATGAAAATATCCCCAGGGAAAGGCCGTTTTGTAATAGCTCTCATCGTATCAGATTTGATACACCGTGAGAGTTGGTGTTACATTTTTCACAATAGTAGTGGGCCCCAATCGGAGTTTTTTGATAATCCTAGATGCCTTTTTCATGTTAAAAGAATATTTAAATTCATTCATTTTAATGAATTCATCGAAAATTAAAATTAATTAATTAAAAATCGTCCTTAAATTGAAGTTGCCGATTTAACGACGATTAATCTAAGTTCGTATGTAGAGTGGTATAAAATAAACTTCAAACTGTAAAAAAGTCTTATTGTTATAAAGTTAAACGATTTTCAGCAAGAAAATTCATTTTCAGAAAGAAGTTAAATAAATAATGAGATTTCTTATAAATTATTGTTGCCATTAATTTTTATTTGAATGACAAGGTAAAAATAAAAATGCAAAGAAACGCCACAATTATCATTTTTAAATCTTTACATCTAAATCTACTATCTTAACATTAAATGTAGAGGACACTTATTGAAAAATGAAGTAGTAATAGAAATATATCACTTGATAATTCGTGGTACATTTAATAATAGTTAATAATAATAAAAGTGTTTATTTTTGGAAACAAATACAAGAGAAAACATTTAAACCTAATAAATATCTGGTTTGAATAAATGGCGAAATATATAAAGCTTGAATAATGGCAAATAGAAAGAAACTTTTAATTATTTTTTCATTATGTTGAAGACATTTATATTACATCTCAAAAATCTAAAAGAATTATTCTGGCAATAACCAAAATATTTAATAATTTGAAAGACATCGCATAATAAGAATGCAAATGTAAGATTTTACTTCTTCTTTCAAATTCAACGTATATAGTTCTATATATATAAAAAATACTCTTGCTAGAAGTAAAACACATTTTTTAAATATTTATTACTTTTTTCCTTTTCAAAAATATTTAGTAAGTGAAACAAATTCGAAATTTTTCAACATTTTTTCGATAGGAAACTGTTTTCACACTCATTCCATATCATGTACTTTATTTAAATTAATCTAAAATAACATAGCTCTTGAATTGTAACTAATAAAAATTGAAATCTCATCCTTTATCCGATAATGAAAGGGCTGATGAATATTTTTCAAAGAACTATATAGTGAACAATTCATCCAAAAAACCCGACAGTAAACAATAATACACATTATTTTCTGTTCTTCTAATTCTTTGAGATCCGAACCTTTAATTTATAAATAATGAAAAATCTCTCGAATATCATTTGGTTTCAATTAGAAAATTAAAAATTGCTATCTGTAGTTCTATTTTTTTAATAAGAAACGCTATTTAATATTAAACACACGCATGAACAGTTTATTTCCGTTTAAATAGAAATAATCTAAATTCAGATATAAATGAGTGGATTTTTTTCTAACGTTTGTATCTGGAAGATAAATTAAATCTCATTTTGTATCAACTTCAAAGTAAATTAATTTCTATATTATATAACTGAAAGTCAAAAATTTCCAGGTAATTTCTACTGTGAACGTCATTGATTTAATAATTTTTTTCGTGTAAAATAACTCTCAGAAGTTTAAAAAAGAACAAAATCTCAATTTTAGAGATGTATCTTATTAATAATGAAATTTAAAAAACAATATCAAAAAAGAAATAAAAAATTAAATATTATAATAGTAGAATAAACATAGTCTTGAATAAATTGAGTAGCATTATATTCGGTAATATTTCAAAGAAGATATTTAAATGAATAATAAAAAAAGTAATATTTAAAAAAGTATCTTATTCAGTTTCTCAGTAACATTATCTGATACATTTCCAAATATTTCCGCTTTTTCAAAATTTATATTTTGAATTTTTTGAAATGTGTGGACACAAGTGGAGAAAAAAAATAACATTGTAAGGAAATTTATTAATTTTGAACTTTTTTTGGTAGTAAAGGGTATTAAATTAATTAAAACTATGCTATTACAAAAGTTTCTAGGGTTATTAACTAATTAAAAATGAAGATGAGGATAAAAAGAACGAAATAAAAACATTAAAATTATTGTTCCGTAAAGACAATATATATATAATTGCATTATTATTTTGTCCGATGTAAGAGCGAACAATTTTTTAGCAATATAAGACAAATTATTTAATAATATGCCAAAATGCCTCTTAAATCACTTATTTGGTAAATATTTCAATATCTTTCATTTATAATATTTTTTTTCTCAATACAAGTTTATATACGCAAGATAATTTCCTTTTTGGGAGAATTATATATAAATATTACAATCGTTTTTTATTCGTAACAAAGAGACAATTCTGCATGTAGTTATAACTATAAAATCTTGGCAAGCTGAAAATGGCTTTTTGAGTATGAAGAAACTCGCGTAGAAATTTACAGGTCACAGAATTTTCTTTTATTATCCGTATATTTGCATAGTACAGATAAATTACATAGTAATCTCAAAAAAATTTACAGATACCCCGAGTACTTCGGATTCGCGTGCTTCTTCAATCGAAATATGACGTAAGGAGGAATAACAATATCATCTTACGGTGCCATTTATTGTCTCTATACTACGGTAGTAAGACACAAAAAATGAATAAAAAAGAGAGAGATAAATGCTAATTTCCATGTCGAATTACAATTCTCACTTTTGGAGAAAAAGAAATAAACCTGAAAAATATATTTTTTTATTAATGCTTTCAAGTTAAAGCCCATAAATCTTCGCCTTTTAAATATATGAAAGGGAAAAAACAAAAACTTTCAAACTGTATGCGAGAAGAAATCTTAAAGATCTTTTTTAAAAAAGAATATGATTAAGAAAGTCGCTGGAAGATGAAGATATCTCCCCTCCCCACCCCATTTTCGATTTCCAAGAAATTATCCATTCTTTTTTACCCTCTAGTTATTGTGAGGTAAAAATATTAAAGATATCTTAATACGGAATATCAAAGTTTTGTTTTTAGGTTTTATACGGAGTGCAGATATTTCTTAAATTTAAATAAATAACATGTAAGCAAAATTAAAATTATTTATTCTGATTTTAATAAAATGTATCTATATAGAAAAAAATCAGTTTTGAATCTTACAATTTCGTTTATATATATATATATATATATGGGGGGGGGAAATGAATAAAGTCTTTTGAATATTAAAATTGTAAATCAGACTGGTCAAATAAAAATTTGAAAAATCAATGCAGTATATTTTCTAAAATATATTGGCTCGATATTCAAACACAATATACAATTCGAATATTTTTGAAATAATATGCTAAAGCCAAAGAAAACACTTAAATTCAAAAGAAAAAAATCATTTTGAAGAATAGGAGCAAATTCCTAAATAAAGATGTTTAAAAGGAACGAAAGTCCACCAGTCGTCAGAAATCAAATATCATCGACTGTAAAAATATTAAAATAAAATAAACAGTTCAAATAAAATTGAATGGCTTTCTCATTATTAATATTATAATAAATTACTTTGCAAAAGATAAGCTCCTTCTTTATTTTGCTAACAGCGTTCATTGCAAGATGCAAAAGATTTAAGAACTGCCACTGTTATGAGAATTTTTCCCCCCTTTCGCTTCGTGTAGCAGACGATAAAAAAAATGGGAGGTGGGGGGAGAGGTGGAATAGAGGCGCGCGATGGGAACAGAAGAGTGTCCGGTTGCTAGCTCTCACGAATCCCCTTCGTGAGGCTCCCAAGACCGGATCCAGAGCCAAGAAAGCATCTTGAGTAACATCAGGCAGTAGTCTCGATATAGGAAAACTTGCCGTTGGGAAAGTTTTGAGGACTCATTCATTCAAGTCAGATTCTATTCATGACTTGGGTGTAAAAATTGTTGAATGGGCGAGATATCAATTAAATCTCACGATTGATATTAAAACTCTGAATAATATTTGAGTCGTCACTATTTGAAATCATAAAATAATTACAAACAAAAGATTTTAATGAACTTAAAAAAGGTTGTGTGGAAATACTAGTTACTATTTATTTCATTTAATTTAAAAGACAAAATAAGGCTGTCAGCCATACCCAAAAGAAGGAGGAGGGAAAGCGTTCAATTTATTTATGTTTTTAATTTTCTTATCGAACAAATTTTTTTTTATCAACAAAGTCATCTTTTAGATAAGTTTTAGGAAAGAATTTTCCTCTTAACTTGAGATTACAAAATAAAAATTATGTTCCTTCCCACCACTCATATAGTTTAATAATCATACAAAAAATGAAGGAGTAGTAAAATAATGTACAAAAATATGAGAATACCACAGATTTAATTAAAAAAAGGAAATTCCCAAAAGTTAAATATGACAGCTTGTGCTAACTATTTATATGTATATAAAAGCAATTATAGATTTTTCACTAAATAAAATTGTCAACTTCTGTTCAAGTGGTTTTTATGAGAATTTTATACTTAAAATATAAAAGCAGTGTTTTAAAAGCTATTATTAAATAAGGATAATTGATTATTTAACTTTTCAAAACCTTTTAATGGTGTTTTGGAAATTATATACATCAATTCTCTTCATAGTGAACATATTTATAGACAAAAACATAATCTAATTTCTAATGTTTTCACCTATTTTATTTCTTTATATCTGATTTTAATTTTTTTCTTTCTAATTTTAAGAGAAAATAAAAATTGCCTCATTCAATTATCAATTTGCTATAAACATAGTAAATTCTCACTAGCTTGCAAAACTAGATCCACTTTTTACTTTAAAAAAATTTAAATTCTTCCTTAAAATAGGTTTTGGAGCAAATACATTCCTAACACATGCTTGATTTAAAAAAAAATAATTTAATGATTTTAATACAGTTTTCTTTTCCTGTACATTTATTGGTTTCCCCCCTCCCTTTTAAAAAACAATCATTTTTAAATAAACACAATTTCTTAAGACAATGTCAATCCTCACTCATATTAAAAAACTTTTTTTCTCTAAGTATATAGAAAAAAATTATGTGACAAATAAAAAGATATCACACTATTCAAGATGAAAGAAATAAAAATTATTTTACATTGTTTAGTTAATATTTCCAAAATGTAACAGAAAAGTTTCCTACAAATAATCTCATTTCATTCCAGATTTCAAATAAAATCTATAAATCAAGATTATTCAATTTACCTTGTTTATAGCATTTCATTATAAAAATAATTTATTTTTAAATTTGGAAAAAAAATAAGAATATTTGACAAATTTAAAATTCTCCAAGCAAGGAAGGAGTGTTAGCTGATTTAAATTGTTTATATCACATAAGATAATGTGTTACATAATGTTCCTTTTAAATTGTTTTTATTCATATAAAAAAGAATTTATGTTGCAAAAATATTTCATTTATCTGTGTTCTGAACATGACATTTTTTATATAATTTAATTGAACAAATTAGTTAATTAATTGCTACTTTCATTAACTAGCAAATCATACAATTAAGATTTAAAAATTGACTAGAAAACAAGACTTAAAAATGTAATGATGAAAGAAAACAAGAAAGGATGCTGACTTATAATTCAACAATTATTTAATGATCAACACAAGGTGAAAATATACAGGTGATTTTACAAGATGATTTTTTTTCTTTTTGTTTTGCAGGTTACAATGGTTTCTACTGTACATTGATGACTGACTGGCTGATATCCCTGAATTTCATGATGTATAATAAGCCACATACAGGAGAGTATTTTTTTAACAAAAATTAATTCTCCCCACACTAAATGTAATTAAAAAAAACAAATCATTCATCCATGCAAACAGTACTGAAATCGTCACAATTTGTTTTCTGCTACTTAACATATGTTTACATTACTAAAAGGTTCAATATTAGTACAAATAAAAAATATCGAATTTCTTTTACTTAAAGAATAAATTTTATATAATTTTCAGCTCAAATGAAGAAAAATAATATAAATCTATTAAATTTGAAACTTTATTCTAAATAATTTAATTATTTATTATTAACAATCATGGATTAAAGACACATAAAGAAACAACATCAATTATCTATTCTTCCAATACATTGGAATACGACAAAAATATGGATATAGGAAGCAACACAAAGAAAGATAAATTTGAAACTTTTAAACAAATTTAATTACAGACATTTTTATTTTAAGCATGGCTAGTGTAAATGGTATTATAATTATCACATTTACATTTATAATATATTTTTAAAGAGTTTAGATAATCGATGGTTCGAAGTAATTATTATACAGCATCAGTGAATTATTTAAATACAAATAACTATTAATTCCTACAGATTTATAATAAAGCATATTCAAATGCTATGTATATTAATGCTACAACAAGCATTTACTAAAAAGATTTAAACGTTAATTAGAAAATAATTAAGAATAAGTTTCCCAGAAAAAAATAATTTTCTCAGAACAATCAATTAACTTACAGTTTATCATTAGAACATTTTTTTTTGTTCCAGGTTTTGACGTCACACGAAGTTTTAGCTGGTGACCTTCATTTCCGCCAGGGGGCACTGCATGGGTTCTTTTGTGTGTTGGAATGTAGCCTGTAATGCGGTATTATGCCTATAGAAAGAAAAACCGGCTCAGTAGCAACTTCCATTGGAGCCTAATTTACTCCGCACGACACTCACACCATTATGAAGTTGTTGGAGGAAGGGGGGAGAAGGGGTCACACATCGTTCTTTTTTGTGCATGGGTTCCTTTTGGTTTTTTGTTTTGTTTTTTCTTTACGCATTTTCCCAGCCTTCGCGCTTCACTGGTTACACGACTGATCAAATAATGCAGAAAATTCCATCGAGCGAATACGGTCCTTAACGGACATAGCACTTTGGAATAGGCAGAAGAAGAATAAATTAAGTTCCCGAACGTTTGATGCAGGCTTGCGAAAGAGTTCGAATGTTTTAAGACAGAACTGGATAAGTTGACATTAAGTACTGAATATTGCACAAAATAGATCATTGACGCTTGATATAAACTGAACGCGATGCAGCTGTGACGTTGATTCAATCGATGAAAGTTAAATATTATCCATATCGAATGATGATGACATTTAGGGCAGCAGATAACAAGTTGTTTCGAAATAAAGGCAATCACCGAACTCAAGGTGACAGACAAAAACACATACTTCAGACACACTGAATAGTATCCCCAAATCCAGTGTAGGATAACTGAGAATTACACATTCTTACAAAAAAAAATAGAAAAAAAAACATGAATTAAATATGACAGCCATTCTTCATGATATGATTAACTATATTGGCACTTAGTACATGATGATTTTGCAATCTCATAGACGCACCAGCACGTCCAGACTGCTCCAAACAGAATTCCACTCGAATCACTTCACTTAAATCTTTTTCGTAATAATACTAGTACAGGAAAACAAACTAAATTGTTAATGACTAGGATCTTATCTTCTAGAATTGGCGATTAAGTATAGCGCAATGTCTTGATGTCCACCGTAAGCGGCGATATGAAGAGCACTCCAACCATCGCGATTCGCCAACCGCACATCAGCTCCGAATTTTACTAAAAGTTTCACCAATTCCAAATTCCCATCCAGGCAACTTTGGTGTAGGGCCGTTTGCCCTTCTTTATCGTAAAAGTTCACATTGCCTTCCCATCTCTGGAGGATTTTTTGCAGTTCGGTCGTGTCGCCTTTCCGAACTGCCTTCAGGAAGATTTCTTGGTTTGAAACACCTGTTTGCACATCAGCTTGGCTCATGGTTAGTTCTGAAGTATTTTTCTCCAAAAAATGTACAAGAAACACAAATGGTAGTCCAAGGATGGCTAATAGACAAATTTTAAACTTTACGGAAAGTTATGAATTGAATAAAAAGATGGGCAATTATTTTAAAGGGCGCTACAAATGCGATGCGAAGTCTCGACTACCTTACGAGGAACTGCGCCTCTAGTGCAACTGAAGAGAGAATGAATGTGCCGGCTCCTGATAACGGGTCACTGAGAGAAAAAGCGACGCCAACTATGGCGCCAAGTAGCCAACTCGTCATCTGTTCCCCAGATTATCGCCTAGCTCTTATGTAATATGTTGATTTCATAAATCAGTGGTTAGCTTCCAAAATATTGTAGATTCATTAAAATGACTTTTATGCTCATGCTTTCTAGAAAAACGGCAATTCATTTTTATCCAATTTTAATTTTACAAAAAAATCCATACATTTCATTGTAAAAAGCCTCGACTTTGTTTAACATCTTCTTATTTTATAATCTTTACCATCTTTTTTTTATTTTATAGTATAAAATATATTAATTAATAAGTGTGTAATATAATAATAATAATTATTACATTTGATTTCTCAATGAAATAAGTTTTTTTCTTCTCATTTTTATTTAAATTTTTGTCTCATTAATCTTCTGTTGAAAAAAAGGGAAAAAATATTTAGTTGCTGTGAATGGTAAATGATTTTTGTTTCAAAGTGATTCAAATATTTTTTTATTATTTGGAATTTAAATAATTTTTTTAATAAATATATTTGTACAAATTTTAACACAATGTTATATTCTTTAACATTTTATTTCATTCAAACAACTGAAAATCAATTTTGGATAGCAAACTTTTAGCAGAAAAGCAGAGGATTAAATATTCAAATTAAATTTATTTGAGGATTTTTTGCATATCCTAATTTAGTTTAGTTTCACAAAAAAAAAAAAAAGGTGCATTTTGAATGAAAAAATAAGTACCATCTTAAAACAGTATAACTTTTGCAAAATTTATGAGCTTATATGCTAACAGTAGCCAAAAGAATATATATTATTGAGATTTATGATTCAAGATATTCACATACTATTTTTTAAAAATTAAAAGACATAGCAATAGTAGATTCAAATTTTTTTCAGTGTATTTTTGATTTTTAAAATAATTTTAGAAAGGTAAGATTTTAACAGATATTCAAAAAGGAATAACTTGAAAAATATATCTAAAAATTTATTTAAACTTTTATATGTGAAATGCTTTTTTATTATTAATTAAGTTTTTAGTTAAAGTTAAGAGATAAAACTTATTACTTAAGTTTCTAAGTTTCATTTTTTTAGGTTCAAAATGAAAATAAATCGATGTATAATACCAACAAAGCACAAATTCTTTCAAAATTGTATGAATTACATTAAAAAAATATTATAAAGCACACTAATATTTAAATTATTCTTTTTCATGTGAAATAAATTTAAATATTTAACAAATTTGGCAAACTAGATTCAAAGATTTGAAATCACCTTTTCACTAAGCCATTAAAATGAATATTTTAAAATGAAAGAAATCTTTAAAACTTAAATTTTTCAAGAGCAGTGGAAATTCTTTATAAAGAAATTTAGTAAGGATCATAAAATTTTGAATTTTTTCTTTAAAATTGAAAATAATTTCAATACTATGAAACAGGTTCTTTAATTTATAAATTGAAAAAAAATATATGCATTATTGAACACGCAGATATAATGTACAAAAACAAACTTGTGAATAACTTTTCAATGAAAGTAGAAAAAAAGTTGATCTCTTGAAAAATGGCAAGTACTAGAACTTTCTAGCAACCTGAGTCCAAAGTTGGCTGTGTGACGTCACGACCCCACCTTCTGGTTTCCCGCTCACGAAACTGTAAACCAATGATAGAGCCGGAGGGGAAAATTCCCACACTTTCTCCGCCTACTAGTGGAAAAATTCAAGAAAAGTGTGCCAAATGGCAGCGTGGGAAAGCCGGAAAAAGTTACATTTTGCTGTTTCATCTCGGTTTGCCAACCGTGAAGAAGCAACCCTGAGAAACAGGATAGCGTATTGTATGAATATCGGCAAATTAGCGTTCCGTGCTACCTGTCGTATTTTTCCCATTACAACGAGAATATTTGTTATTTTTCTTCTCACTGCCTTTTCTTCTTTTCCCCCACTATATTCGTTTTCAACTTAGAATATTAGAATTTCTCTTATTGTAACGCTTTTTTTTTACCTTCTTTTTATGAGGAATATTACTGTATTGATAATGATTGATCAGAATGTATATATTGTTTATTTTGGAATATCTGAACTGGTATAGGAAATTGTAAGGCATTGTTAACGTTTAGATAAAGACATTTCTAATAATTTTGTATTTTTTAAAAAAACTTATTCGCGTTTACAATAAGAATTACTGACGAGAATTTTGGTGCATGATCATAATATGGCTTTCAAAATATTGTTTTAATTTGTTCAAATCAATAAAAAAATTGAAAAAAAAAATGAAATCTTTGATTTTAAATTTCTAGTTATCATATGAGAACATTATTATTTTTGTCATTATTTCTTTTAATTAATTTAAGTTATTAACCAATTTAAACCGGTTTGAAACAATTAAGGGACTTTCTCTATCCGTGTCTATTCATCTCTCTCCCTCTCTCTCTCTCTCTCTCTCTCTCTATCTATATATATATATAATTTTTTTAAACTTTCATTTCTAATTTTTCTAGCTGGCAAACAATGTTATGGTTGAAATAACAGCTATGATGTCATAGTTCTTAGTCAGAATTTAAAAAATGCATCTGCTGTCAAAGAAGCATGCGTAATAATAAAGCAGTACTGGTTAAAGCAAGTCAACCTTTTAAAACCGCATCTGCTTTCAAAGAAGAATGCATAATAATAAGGTAATACTGGTAAAAGCAAGTAAACATATTTTTTGCGCATAGATTTTGGAGACATCAAAACCTCCTAGCCAAAACAACATCATGTTCTCTCACGATAATAATTAAACGATTTTACGCTCTCCAAATTTCAGATCTTTGCAAGTTAAAAAGAAAAAGAAAAATCATACTTCGAATTATACCTGTTGCTCTGTGTGCAAAAAATTTCTAAACGCATAAAATTCGATAATTTAACTCAGAAATTGAAATTTCCTTAAAATTTTGAACGAGATACTCAATAGGATATCTGTCTATTCTTCATTTATATCTAGGAATATGAAAATTCAAGAACAGGCTAGATGGATGAAATTCTTCATAATATTTTATCCTAAATATCATAAATCCTTATCAAATTTTGGATCATTGACTAACTATCCTTCTATATTTTTACGAGTACCTTTCACCAAATATTCTCTAGAAATTTGGGAATGTTAAAGGTGTTATGTTATTAATATTGTGGTTCTATTATGCTGTCATGTAAATTCAATTGGGAAAAGGGAATAAATCCAAATTCAAGTGAATTCGCTTTTCTGAACTATGATGCATAAAGCAAGCCATATGTTAGCGCTATCCAAGTGCATTTTATTATCCCAAGACTACCAATTTGTAACGATTTTACCTCACTGAAAAATGAAATGTGAAAAGATAGGCGCATTTACTGAGTTCTTCAACCTTGATTTCTTTCCATTAGATATTTTTTTGGTAAATTTTTTTCCCAAAGGAATGGGAATATTGCATCGTTTTTTATTGTATGATTTTATTTTAACTCAAAATTTCATGTTGATTGCTTATAAGGCACAGTGACACAAAAAATATTTTTTAAAAATATAATTAATTGTGACCAAGATTATCTATTGTTGTTGATCTGAAAATATCAAAAAAAAAAAATCAAGAATAAAAAAGTATTTAACCCATTCACTGCCAAGCCTAAATTGCATGAGGTTATTCA
>JAOUZG010040215.1:8769287-8807891 GCA_026289955.1 Argiope argentata | reverse complement strand
TGAAAGTATCACGAGTATATTCGTGGTTGGCAGCGAATGAGTTAACGCAAAAATTTATTATTATTTTGCAAAAAGTATAACAAATGTTTAGAAGAAAAAAAAATCTTTCATTTAATTATCACGATTAAATGTTTCGGCTTTATGCAGGAAATAAAAATTGCTGTAAAGCACTTTATTGTGAAGTAATACTTTTTCTGACAATAGTACGTGTTATCAGCAGTTTTTACGCTTTCCATGTTCAAGTTTATGTTTAAAGTAAACATCTCCCCCTTTTATACTTCCTTTCACCCCTACTTTGAATAAATGAACGCACATTGACGCATGCGCAAAAACGTGGAAAGTTTTTGGATTCGTGAATGAACAGAATACGACAGATTTGTCAAAAGAATCTAAGAATCGAGAGACAAATAATTAAAAAAAAGAGAGAAAAAAGAAACTATTTTAATTCTTTTCATTTTTTATCTTTCATTTCTTTTCTTCAAAGAGAAAATTTAAATATTGCAAAAGAGATTCAATGACTTTTTTTTCGTATACGAAATATACATACAGAAATGTTTGTAATCGTAAAAAACTCAGCCCACTTTGATATTTTGATGAGCACGTTTAAGATCTCTCCAAATTCCAGCAAATATATATATTTATATATTGGAATGATTTTTATCTAATTGTGAATACGATAACTCAAAAATAAAAGATTAAAATGAAATCTGCCATGCATATTTCAATGTATCATGCCAGAAAATCATTTCTTGAACAGCCAAGCGCCACGTGCTCGTGCGAGTTAAATTATATTTTTATTCGTTTTAATTATTCAATTGAATGAGTCACTTTAGTATTGCAATCGATCCAAAAAAAAAAAAACCTTAACTCGCATTCATTGTTTAAAAAAAGTATCACGTTTCCTACTTATTTCATTTCACATAATCGAGTGCTCAAAATGACATTTTTCTAGTTTTTTTTTTACTGCAGTCAACCTATTTTCTTTAAAATCAGAATTTTTGTAAATACGATGGCAAAACATTATTGAAAGGTGATTTTTTTATATGCTCGAGGAGATAATAAAATTTCAATTTTTCGCCTACGGATATTTGCTGACACCACAAACCTCATTCCCAAAATAACATGTTCTGACATGATAAAAAGAAACGAGTTAAAATGATGAAATTTTATAGGAATTAAAAACACTAAATTTTGTAGATTTCTATCAAATCTATCGAAATACTGATATCTTTGGGTTGCCTCCATTTTTCATTGCATTTAAACATTCTAAAAATAACAATAAATTGATAGATGTGATCTTCTTCATAGCTTATTTACTAAAAATATAAATGTGTATCAAATCCAATGATGAGATGAATATCTTTCTGTTTACCTATTCGCATATATATGAATGAAATAAAACAAAAACGATATTGAATTAAATAAATGAAATTCCATTTGTGATCTTTTGATTATGATTGTAGATGGAAATTGATGGGAAAACAAAGACCCCCAAAATCCTCATAGTACGGAAAGTCATAAAACGGAAAATATTGTATATAATAATTTAATACACTATTTGGATATGAACAGAAATCAACAGAAGCGCATTCCCATCTGTGGACCTTGCAATAACGTGCGATAATTTGTCGCTTTCCCCACTATATATATATATATATATATATATATATAGAGAGAGAGAGAGAGAGAGAGAGAGAGAAGAAAGTTCAAACAAAACAAAAAATTTGCAAGTAAAACTTACGTATAAATGCAGCAATAAAATAAAAATTCGAAATTTTTATTTAAACATGCTTTTAAAAGGAAACATATTCAGCTTAGAAAAAAAGTCGAATCATCACATACATTTTTTTTTGTCTGGCCTGCTTACATTAAGCATATATTACACAACATTCTATGAGTAACAGATTTTCTATTACATAATTAAAAAAAAAAAAAAAGAATGCAAATCTGAAAGCGTTATGATGTAAACAACAACAACAAAAAATTTTTTTTACTCAAAAGTTAATGTCTAAAAATATAATGTTTCCCCTCTCTTCTCACAATGAAAATATTTGAAATAATACGAAACTGAAAAATGTGGCAAATAATAAAATTATTCAGCGTATCATTATTAAAACAAAGCATTTTTTTTAAAAAAATTAATACTCATTCATTTTTCAGCCTTACAAAAAATAAAATTAGTATCACGAAAAAAAGTCAATTTTTAAGTTAAAATGTCAAGTATACTGTCAAATAATCCAATAATAATATAAGATCCAGGTATAATAAAATATTACATTAACGTTCTATCAAGTATCCGTGTTGTTGCCAGACGGAGAATCTACAATCAGCATTTTAGCAAAAAAACTCCTGATCTAGACTGTCCAAGACATCTCTTCTCTACAATTGCTAGATTACGCATTGGACATTTCAAGTTCATAAAGATATCATAAGCTAGTATAAAATCTTATCCCACCTGCAAGTACTGTCCTCAATCACAACTAACCCCAGATCATGTTTTTAACTGCCAGTCCATTATTCGTTCCCTCCTTCAACTTGGAGCAACAACAATTGAAATCCTTCATAAGCCACCAGACTCCAGAATAAGCGGATCTAGTCATCAAGACTTTTGGAAGAATCTAAATTCTTTGCAATTTGCACATCATTGGAAACAATAACAGCAACAACAAAGAATATCCTTATGTAGTTAAGACTGCTATCTTTTACACTGCCTACATTTTGTTATTTTAAAACAATGAATATTTTCTTAAATCATATGAACAAACATTGAAGTCACACAATCGGGGATGGCAATAAATAATAAATGGCAATACATACTTGTTAGCAAAGGCACCCTCATCTCGGCAACATGTTTTATCTCACTTTTCGATTAGTTCAAGTTAGAACATTCCGAATATGCTATAATAAAAACAAAATTGAGAATTTTAATAAAAACTGAACATATACTATTAACACATTAAGTTACAAAAATGGTGAAATGTGAAAATAAATCAATTTATCATGATGTCTTAATTATCATGGATGTATATTTCCCACGGGCACAAAATGTACAAATCCGTCATTATTCTAGGTACTTATGAGTCAAATGTTCAATATAAGGTAAAAGTCAAAGGAATGAGCAGACAGAAAGACAATCTTTCTGCAAATTACGTGAAATAAAAAAAATATATTCAGAAAACGTAAAGGTTATTGTGATCAAGACAGACAAATCAAACTACAACATTAGGTTTTGAACTAGAAGCTCGATTTTTTTTTTTTGAGAAATCAATGAAAAATGTTTTATTAATTTATTCTACATTCACCTGACATAATAATAGCAATGACAGTAATTTTTTTAAAAATATTTTATTCATTAAATTACATTGTTTCTGAATAAATCTTACAATATACCCATTATACATTTGAAGTAATACAAACTTCCTTAGTACTAACAGATATCGAATTATCTAGTCAGAGTGATCATGCCTAAACTTTATCGCATACTTTCTAATAAAATACGTTTAGCTTATTTCTTCGGATAAATGCGTAGACATTAGGTAAGACCTTGAATGTCCCGCATTGCATTGCAACAGCCAAATTCAGCATTTTTACTGAGTTTATTGTGCAAATATACACTGAAGTGACAAAAGTCATGGGATAGCAATATGCAAATATACAGATGGCAGTAGTATCGCAGCGAAAAAGTATAAATGCGCAGTTCGTTTTCCAGAGCTTTCATTTGTGTTCAAGTTATCCATGTGAACAGGTTTTTCGTGATTTATGGCGGCACGGCGAGAATTAATAGACTTTGAACGTGGAATGTTAGTTGGAGGTAGACGCATGGGTCATTCCATTGCGGATATCGTTAGTGAATTCAAATTCCGAGATCCACAGTATCAAGAGTGTGCCGAGAGTATGAAATTTCAGGCATCCCATCCCATCATGGACAGCGCAGTGGGCGACCACCTGCTCTTAACGACCGAGACCGCCGACGTCTGTGTAGAATGGTCAGTGTTAATAGACACGCAACACTTCGTCAAATAACTGCAGGAATCAATGTGGGACGTACGAGGGACGTGTCCGATAGGATTGTGCGACGAAATTTGTCTTCCTTGGGCTATGACAGCAGAAGACCGACTCGAGTACCTTTACTGACAGCACGACATCGCCTGCATCGACTCTCCTGGGCTCGTGAGCATATCGACTGGTCCCTAGACCAGTGGAAAACCGTGGCGTGGTCAGATGAGTCACGATTTCGGTTGTTACGAGCAGATGGTAGAGTTCGAGTGTGGCGCAGACCCCACGAAGCCATGGACCCAAAGTGTCAGCAAGGCACTGTTCAAGCTGGCGTGGCTGCATAATGGTGTGGGCTGTTTTTACATGGCATAGACTCGGTCCTCTGGTACTACTGAACCGATCATTGACTGGAAATGGTTATGTTCAGCTGCTTGCAGATCACTTGCAGCCATTCATGGATTTCACGTACCCACACAACGATGGGATTTTTATGGATGACAATGCACCATGTCACCGGGCCAGAACTGTTCGCGATTGGTTTGAAGAACATTCCGGACAATTCTAGCGCATGATCTGGCCACCTAGATCGCCCGATATGAATCCCATCGAGCATTTAGGGGACATCATCGAAAGGTCCGTTTGTGCCCAAACTCCTGCAACATCCACACTTTCACAATTGTGGACGTCTATACAGACAGCATGGCTCAATATTCCTGCAGAGGACTTCCAACGACTTGTGGACTCCATGACACGTCGAGTTGTTGCACTTCGCCGGGCAAAAGGAGGACCGACACGATATTAACAGTCATCCCATGACTTTTGTCACTTCAGTGTATATGTTGGTCGCATTTTTCCTGCCGATTGTAACCAACATTTGCAAAAAAACTACAGTTTTGTCACAAAATTGTATTAGATATCGAATTTCCTTCAAGTCATTGCATTTACATACACGCAAAAGTAGGGAACAACAGACGGTCAATTCTTTAACTGATACCTGGTTCAAAATGACAAAAATCTTCATTTAATATGCTTAACCTGTGTACAAAAATGTTATTTATCTTTTTGGACTGTGATAGCCTGGTTTGTAGGGCGTTGGATTAGGATCCCTTCAGCTGCGATTCAAACCCACCAGCCGAAGACTCACTGTGTATGTGGTGGCTGGCGCACGTTAAATCTGTCGTGGTCACAAAGTCTCCATGTCGAGAGTAATACTACTGGGGGTACTGGGTCAAAGGTGATCGTTCTCTGTTCCAGATCTAAATAACGATCTGTGGATGAATGAATGAATGAAATCCGTCCCGTGAAAAGGGTTAGTGATGTGTGTGTGAGCTAGAAGTCAAACTTTTGCCCTTGGGTGCTGAGGGGTCCATACTCTCACAAGAAACTGCAACCCTCCTTCCGGTGTAAAAGCGTAACAGAACAACAACAAAATCGATCCCTTTACATTTCATAGTTATTGAATTCATTTTCATTAGCATAGACAGTCAGATTTCTCCCGAATGGATTTCATTCAAAATTTGATAGAAATCTATATATTTAATCTAAATCGTTTCATTCAAGGAGCTTTTGAATTTTCATGTTCACAGATAAAGATAAGATCAAAAAATGCGGTTTCTTATTCAGGGAGGTCTGAAACACAGACATTCCTTAAAATCTTGAGCTTGAATTTTTTTTAAGAATTACTATACTTTCTCTGTGCTTCGTTTAGGAGAAGGCAAAAAGGTGAAAAAGCTTAATTTAAATAATATATATTCGTTGACAGTAACATATTACACTTCTTTATACAACGATAACTTCAAATTATGACTCGATTTTATCTTGAAATGTTTATTAGCATAAATAAAATTTATCTGCAGCATAATCGAAGCAATAAGAACTAACTTAGCATAACATTATTCAGCAGCAAGTTGAACGCCAAATTTGGCGAATAATTTTGTAATTTTTCACTTTGTGGACATATATAGTTTCGTATTGTTCTCACAGCATATACAGTTAAGACCTTTAATAGGATGCGCATAAGGCGAATGGGTTAAGTTCCCATTGTTTCAGCATTATGATTTCGATAATGCGGGTTATTTGTTATCCTTGCGCGAAAAAAAAAAGTATTTTGAATATATGAAACACTGTGTGCTTTGCATTAATTGGAATGAAGCCAAAACAGGTGGGCGTGAAAACTTTCGACTGGTGTAGAATACATGCATTCATAAGTTAGCGCTTTAGTTCACCTGGAATATTGGATGTGTTTGAAGCCGATTTAATTTCTTATGCATTAGATATTCATTGCGTCGGCCTCAATGCATTTTTGAATTTCTAATTGCGACAGTAATTTAAATAGCATTACTTTAGTTGCCTCTTATCTTTTCTGTTCTGCGTTTGTATGAATCATTGATATTAAGTCAGGTTACAAATCGAATGAAAATCGTGCCTATCTCATTATGTAATATTCAGCCTAGTAGTATATCATCTTACGTGATGATGTTATTTCATTATCTTAAATGCAGCGCAATCGATGACATATTACGCAACACATTTTACATGTATTGTAAATACTTATGTATTGTGTAAATATTGTAAATATTTGTATATATTTTATTTGTAAAAAATTAATTGTAATGGAATCGCGAGAACATATTATTCTACGGGAATTTACAACAGAAGATCGCCATATTTGATTAATTTGGCGATGCAGGTGTGTTCGCAACGTAATGAGGCCACTACCAGTTTTTACTACAATCTAAAATGTATAATAGAAGCTAATAAAAGATTTGTTCTTAGAGAATGATGGAGAAAGTTCCACAGTTGACTGGAATGAGTGACCCGTTTGCACCGCCCACTTTAGTGGGATGCTATCTAAAGGCGTGGATTTAAGTGGGAAATCCGATCAGTTTGAAGAACGAGCTACATTAGTTGTTTTAGCTTGAGAAAGCGTCTTTTCTTTTCGATGTGCATTCTATTATTCGTTTTGCTGTTAATCGATATTAGTGGATTAAACAGAGTTAATTTGCTGTGAATTTGTAGTTTGGGTTGTCTATATTTAATACACGTTTTCCTGGGCAATAAAGTCTGCATCTTCGCATTCTGTGTGAGGATTTTTGTAACAGTATTATGAGAACACATTCATCAGCATATTAACTGTTTTAATGCATATTAATTAAAATACACAGATAAAAATTAAAAATTACAAATAAATTCAAAAGTTCAAAAAAAACCCTAAAATTTTCCAATATATTTATATTTTATACGAGACTGCATTTTTTTCAAAATCCATCCCCTGAAACTGAAATTATTGAATTGCAATCATTGTAACACGGTGTACTACCCATTTTTTGGCGCGGAAAATCTTCGCACACACGATGAGCTATCCTTTCCAAATGAATTTTACGCTTTAAAAAAATGAATGAAATTAAACCAGTAAAAAGCAGCATATGCCGAAGGAATTAAAATATAAGCAAAATCATCTCTCCTCGGTTTTTAACTTCGGAAGAAAAACGCGCAATTAAAAATTGATTAGAATTTTAAAATTTCATTGCAGAGAGGAAAATTATTGTTGCGTATTATGCAACAAAATATATTTTAGAAATTTCTTAAGATTATGAAGAAAAAGAGAATGTTCAATAATTTAGTTTTATTAATTTTTTTTTAATTTTGAATTTTAAAAGGACGTAAAAATTATCTTCGTACAATAATATTTTCAGAAAATTATCAATTTCATGTAAAAACATAAAAAATCATTAAGTTTTTACTTAATTTAAAATCTTAATATTTTTAATACACATTCCCGATATTTCAAAGTATATGTCCACTCAATTTGGTAACCCTATTGTTGTCGACCCACAAGAACAGCAGAGCTATATCAAGTCTATGAAATTGTTGATAACCCCAAATTTATCATCTGCTCAGTAGAGCACCAAAAGAAGAATGCATGAATTCCTTAAATATTTTAAACTATATTTAACGTTAGTTTTAAGAGGGAAACATTATTAAAAAATAAAAATTAGAAAATCTTAAAGTTGCTTTGCTAAACTGTATTTAAAGGGGGGGACTTTATAAGAATTTGATATAACTTCACAATTTACACTTTAAAGAATTATATCGTTAAAGAATCTTATTCGTTTTAATTACTGGAGTTATACATTGAAGCCGTAGCGTTATTGTAATGAGAAAATCTGTAGCGACTCACTTAACAATAATAATAATAATTTTTTCAATCTTTAGAGTTTATTTTTCTTAAAGCGAATACTGCGTTGCTTAGATGTTTGTAATAATAATGCATATTTCATTTGAATCATATTCTAACTCGGAATCTTTTTTTTCTTTGAAGAAATTTTTTTTTCTTTGTTGGCTATTTTTATTTTTCGTACACAAAACGAACAAAGATCTATTGTAATCGTCCAAAAATTTGAACTCAGAGTTTGAGGAATCTCTATGTTTTGAGATCCACCCCGAGTTCAATGTGTTTGTTTAATATAGAAACCCAAAACTGCTTTGAATGGATTGAGTTGAATATCCTTTACCTCAAATTTGTTGACTTCTGACCAATTTAAAAAAAAATCCATTCCATGAAATCAAATTCGAATTTATATGAATACTCCAACTAGAAAATCGCATAGAGCTAAACTTATAAAATTTGGAAAACTGATTTAACATCTAAAGTATAGATTCAAATCAAATTTTGAACTCGCTCTACGAATGGGTTGATCATCTATCTGTCTGTATGCAAATGCGTGCACGTAAATACGATAACCCAAGTTTACTAGAACTCAAATGAAATTTGATCTTTGATATTGTTATTAAAGTTGTTGTTAGTGGCACTTGCCATCAGGGCCTGACTAAGGCAGGGGCATACGGGGCAGTTGCCCCGGGCCCCGAACATAATTGGGGGCCCCAAATCAAATATAAATATTATTTTTACGTTTCCTTCTTTAATAAATCTTCTTCATTACTAAAGTAGAGAAGCAGAGGGGTGCCCCAAAGAAGTTTCTACCCCGGGCCCCAACTAGGCTAAGTCGGGCCCTGCTTACCATGGATAAACTTCACAGAGATATCAGCGAGTTTTAAGCTGAAAGGAGGGTCTCTTGTTGTGAAGTAGCCAACTAGAGCCTACGACTTAGCTCTCATTCATCACAGTCGCTTGCACAGCCCCCTTTTACGGGGGGCACATTTACCTTACATACACCTTACAGATAGAGCACAAAAGAATAACCCTGCCCGAACCGGGAATAAAACCCGGGGCACCCAGATCATGGGGAAGACGCGCCACCCCTATGCCAGGACGCCGGCACTAAAGTTGTAATCCATATCGAATTTCCCTTTCCATCGGTTGACAAAAGGCGTACAAAAATGCATACTAAGGTTATTTATTAAGGTGAATGCTAGGTTATCTGCAATTATTTTACTTCAAAACACGAAACATTATCTGCATGTGCATCAGAAGATGAAAATGTGAGCATGATATCGTTGAAAGCATTTCTAAAAGACCATACTTAATATGCAGAAGGCGAAAATAGGATAATATTTTTGATTAGGCAATATGTATGTTAAAATGTTTCGGAGAGACCACGACCACCCCTACCGGTTCTAATTGAGAATACTAATTGCAAAGCAAAGGTGGCTGGGCGGAAAGGACTCGGTTGTGCGCCTAGAGGTTTCCGAAGTTCGATTCAAACCAGCTGGAATGATTTTACCAAAACTTTCTCTCACAAAGGTTACCCTTAATACCATTTTACATAGCATTGGTATAAAATAGTCACGAAATATTAACCTTTGATGTGAATTTGGCATTTTTACTGAATCTGTCATGTCATCCTTGGCGAGTTATTTGGCAATTAACCCCTGACATATGATTAATGGTATCTGAAAATCAAATTAGTGTTTTAGACCCGTTTTTCCAAACTGATTGAAACGAAAATTTGATACGGAATTAAAATTGTAGCCACAAAATCACATATCAAAATTTTATATATTTAAATCCCTGTAACTTTGAATTATCATGTTTAAATGTTTCTAAACGTACAGATCAACAGACAGTCAATTTATCGGTGCATTTGACTCAAAATCGGGTAGGTGTCTAGACTATGGATATTAATTCTGTGTATCTAATTTTATCTGTCTAGCTCTCTTCTATCTATAGTTATCGTTAAATTAATTAAACAGCTGTACAGAGAGACTTCTAAGTGGATTTTGCTCTAAAAATTTGATAGAAATCTACAAATTTGGTATAAAAACTGTATATGAAAAATAAGAAGCGTTTTTTAAGTCACCTTTACCACAAATAGATGGATATTTTCTTTAAAAAAATGTGTTTTTCGAACCCAGGGAGTTATAAAATGTCAAAATCTTGCGTTTGAAATTTATGATGATCAATGTAATTTCCTTATACCTCTTACACGAGAAAGTAAAAAAAGTTCTGTTAAGCATCTAGGATTAAGCTGCATTAACCCTTTATCTACTGAATTATGCTGCCATCAATTTTCCAACTTCCTTTTTGCACCAGTAGTTAAGCCTTCTTGCAGAATAATTCCAGAGAATACAAGAGAAAAAGTTTTAATTAATAGAAATCTTAATTAAGCTAAGTATTAATTAAATATTTTACTTTCCTACTTTTAAACTTATATTAACTTCTTGCTATTTGGGTTACATTCCCAGTGTTTTTTTAGAATAACATCGGCAAAAATAGTCATATTACGAAAATATAATCCAGATTTTAATGTTACGTATAAGTACCGTCAGTAGATAAAAAGTTAAATTTGCCTTCGAGGTAAAACGCTCTTTCGTTGATGTGGCTTGAAAATTTAAAGGAAGTAGTTATTGTCGCCAAATTCATTCTAAGTATCTGGTCATTGCTGAAAAGGAGAAACCTTACTGTAGCTTTCAAATAAAAATTAATATAACCATCATCACCATAAAGGTTAAATAACTAATCATCATCATTGAATTCAATTGATCAACAGGTTTTTGATTCGACAGAAGGTCTAACAATCTTTTCTGATTCTAAATCAGCCTTAGAGGCTATCAGAAATGGAGGGACTAACATCACCTCTGATCTCATTGTCCGCCTAGAACAGTTGAACAGCAAGGGAAAATCCTGTGTCCTGCATTGGATCCCTGCACACGTCAATATTGAAGGAAATGAGTGTGCAGACTCTTTGGCCAAGGAGGCTAGAGATCTCGCTCATGAGTGCACCACCATCACACTCGCTGACGCTAACGCAGTGGCGAGACACAGAATCATGACTCATACGTTTAAAAAACCCCTGATTACTGAATATGATAGCCCCAGAGATATTACATCTACAATAGCAAGGCTTAGATCCGACCACTATAGAGGCATGAAAATCCATCCAGACAAAACAAGATCATATGTTCTTTGTAAACATTGCCCTGATGTCCAGCTCACTCCTGGTCACATCCTGGAATGCCCAGCGGTGATCACGAGTATTTTGAAGTTGGGAATGGTTCCGTTGAGGAGCGCTTTACGGGAGATTCTGTACAGTCCTGCTGCACCGCTGCTCGCAGCGGCTGTGATCAGGACTTTCGGTATAATTTGATGTTACTGCAGATCCATGAACACGAGAACAACAACAACAACATTGAATTCAATTTATCAAATTATAATATTTATTATTGATGCCCGAAATTTTAGAGTAAAAGAAAATACAAGTTGTGCCAAGAAACGCATGTTCAGACCAATAACAAAATATCAAGTAAGTTATAACTATTACACAATAATCTATCATGCATATCAATGCCTTTTATTTTATATCAACTTGTGCATGACGTAAACGGGTCTATTTCCATAGGAATTAATTTATTAATTCACAGGAGTAATAAAATAGTTTTATTAAATAATTATGGTTGCCTTAAATTATTTTTATTAATAAAGTAATTTTATTAGTTTAGTGAAATTAATAAATTAATAGAAAGCTTGTTTTGATGGAATTCTTGCTAATTATAATTCTAGTGAAAATGGGATATTGATTTTACCGTATCTCATCACCGATGATTTTTTTTTCTTCCTGAAATAGGGTATTGTAGCAGTTGTTTTATTCTATCTTCTCTTTTGTATAACGGATGGCAATATTGATTAGGTACGCATCCCATAGTGCATTGCGATTGAAATTAAAGGGGGAATGATGCTGTTCTGTTCAGGTGCGCGCGTGTTAATGCTTTGTCTTCTCTTTCATGTTGTATTTGTTTTTTTGTGTGAAATGGGAATCCCCTCGGGGGGGGACCCCGAAATTGGGGATGAGATGCTTCCAGTATGGTGCTTGGATCTCGTCAACCAGGTGACACAAATAAGGAGGAGTTAAACTTCTCTAATGTGCAGACTAAAAAACGGTCAAACAAATCCGAGACAGATTAGATTTAAAATGTGATAAGCATGTAATAAGTGATAATATGTTTTAGATCAAATTTTATCTATCTAGATCTTTTCTTTTTGTAGTTAGGTTCGCTTGCTCAGCCAGACTGACAGGGTTAAAATGAATGGATTTTGTTCAAAATTTGATTTAAAAAAATCTGCAAATTTGGTCGTAATTCCATATACTAAATGTCAAACATTTAACTCACAGCACCTTCAAATTATCGTGCTCACACAATCGGAAATAATGTTAAAAATGTGCTTTTCGGACTTAGGTGGATCTGAAAAATGGGGACCTCAAAATGAGTTCGAACTTTTTGTCGATTACCATACTTTCATGCTTCATATATGAAAAAGCTATTAAAAATGATTAAATGCGTGAAAATTTAAATTATATCTTTCAATGAATATTAAATATTATAATCAGAAGAAAAATTTAGACTCAAGTAAGGTTACAAATTTTAAGCTAATCCGCTAAATGTTAGTTTTAAGTGTTTGATATAAATTGGTCAGACCCCCTGGAATGGATATAAATTGGTCAGATAAGGACCCCCTGCATTGAAATACTGAATTTTGGTTATAATTAGTAAATAATATACGTTCTGAGCAGTTTGACCTACAAACTATTTAGTACCAAAATAAATTTTATCTATATTAATAAAAATGGTTCTCGAAATGCGTTGCTAAGCGCAAAACTAGAGAACGGCTTGACCGATTCGGCTAACTTTTTTTTAATATTTTCGTTAAGACACGAGGATGGTTCTTATGGAGAGAAAAAATGAAAAAACTGCCTGGAAAATAGTTAAAACGGCACTTTTCTTACTTTCCCGCCAAAAATCTTCATTTCCTTCCCCCACACCGAGTTAGATAGCAGGAAGTAATAAATTATGATTTGTTTAGAAAGAAATGCGCGAAGTCAGTTGGTTTTCATTCATAGATAACGGGATGTTTAAAAAAGAAAGAAAATAGCTGCTTTTTTTATTAGTCTGTATGAATATTTAATCTATGCCTGATCAAAATAAAATTTGGGCAGGGAAGAAAAAAAAAGAATAACAAAGTGAAAATAGGGTTTGTAGAAACAAAATTAGTGAAGAAAAAAAGGATAGAAAAAAAAAAGAAGAAAAGAAAAGAAGGATGTGTCTGTTTCAATATTAGTTCCTCTGTACGCGGCATTTTCCAAGCTGTTTTTAAACTTTGAAAACCAATTGTGTCTTTATTGTTTAGTGTGTTTACATTTATGAAAATTTGAATCTCACTATTCTATAAAAACGTAGAATTTTAGACCTTTCCCTCCACCATTTATGTAAAATATCAATTCCGGGACAATCATTGCTCGGATAGAAAGAGAAAGATGAATAGTTCAATGAACAGAACATCTGATAAAAATAATACTAAATAATGCTCTAAATGAATTATATGATTATCAAAATTTGTTTGGTTTAAAAATATTTTGATGAAAAACCTGTTATGAGATAGCTACATAAAATATTATATGAAAATTTTTGCGAGCATTAATACTGGCGAACCGACTGGTCGCCAAAGGCGGCAAGTTTAAAATACAACAGTTTCATTTAAATTATATAATAAATTTTTTTTTAATTTTTTTTCATATTTCATTTGTTTTATTTCAAAACACAAGATTCCGAGTTGGTTTCTTAATGAATTACTTGAATCAAAAAGGGTTTTAGAAAGCAATGCAACAGTAAACCACACAATCTTAAAAACTCTGCAAGCAAGTATATATTGCATTAATGATAATGTTCCGAGTAAACTTTTCATAAAATGATATTATCGCGAATAAATAAGCATTGAAAACAGAAAATAATTCAGAACATCGTCTCATTCATTGTAGCCTATGATTCATCCTTATGATATCGTTAAACTGAATTTGTTTAAATATTGATACCAAACATATCGATATTTCTGAAATATCGACTTTTCCGATATTTCGAAAATAGATACAGTCTTAGTGATAAGATGTCTTTCTTCAAAATTGGTTGAAATTACTTTATTCTACTAACCCTTTGCACTCCGAAAAATAATTAGATGCAATATTATTCACCTAATTTAAATATTTGTTTATTGCTCTGAAAAATAAATATACATAACTCTTTTAAGCCGAATTTCTTTGAAAAATGAATCTACATCTCTTAACCATTATGTTGGCGTTTTTAACAATTAAATTTGGAAAATAAATAAATAAAAAGTCGAAATGATGCACAGTCTTGAATGTTGAGTCAGAGGCCCCATCGGAGTGCGAGGGGTTAATAATATTAAATCAAAGGAAACTAGTGTTAATTAATTTATGACCATTAGTTGTATATTTTCAATTATTTATATAATTCGTATTTAAACTGTGTACTCACTGTTGATTTGTCCTTTTTTTAAAGTGTGGGAATATTTCTTAAAAGGAAGTTTCGAATTCTCATATGTATTTAACACCGACAACCACTCCCTTTTCATATAGGAAATATTATTGTAAAACGTCTTTTCAATGCATTCCGCTACTAAAACCCGACTTACGAGACATTCCCCTTCTCTCTCAACCGGCAAGTAAAGCCAAAATATTTTTAAAAACCCACGCTTCAAAATCGATCATAAACATTCAGCTTTGTAATAGAAGACCTGGAATTTGAGAAATTTTGTTTACCAACGCAACACAGAAATGACCTTCGCTCCGAAAGACGAATTCGCCAACATCAAAAGAAATCGGGAGAGGAAGAAAGAAAAAGGAAAGAAGCAAAATTTTAAGGTGGGGTTTTTCTGAAAGCTCAGAGAGAGGAAGTAAATATGCTAAGGAGCGGCCAAAGGCAAGGCTCTTTTCTTCATCCCTCTTCCACACGGGCTGCATTGGGTCATTGGATTTTATGCCACGTTAACCGGCCTTGACCGGTCCCATTCAGTAGTGATATACCCCTCCCCCCTTCTTTTTATACTAAAGAGAAGCCCCTTCGTTTCATTTTGCAAAAAAAGGTTCCGACTCGGTCCCAGTGACTTGAATGAGGATGGATCGGTTTCAGGATCAGGGTTGGGCGCGTGAAATTCCACCCTGGAATCTTTTTTCTTCAAAATATAAATAAATAAATACATATGGTAAAGTTTTTTGGAGGGTGGAGACGATGTTTTTGAAAAAGCATGGATATGAATAGCGTGGCCCAAAAAAGGTGGATGAAATTATTCATTATGTTTTGTAAGTTAGCATGTTAATAGTTGGTGTGACCTACAAAACATAAAAGTTGACAAAAAATAATCAAGGAAAATTTATTTATTTTGCTGATTTCTTACAACCTTCGTTTACTTTTAATTGTATCTTTTTTTTTTAAAAAAAATTCTATTTATGACGATTTTAAAGTTGAAACAAAAATGCCTTCCCAAACATGCAGTGAATCTGAAAATTGTGTGAGCATTAACAAAATCAGAGAACTCATATAAGCACGAATCTAAAATGTAACATCAAAAATAAGTGGAAAGTTAAATAACAAACTGATCAAAACCCATCGATAAACTATTCAAGAGTTTTTTTTTTACTTGGATTTTTATTTGTCTATAATTTTTTATTAAAATATATCAAAGATTTAGCGTTTTTTTTGGCTCCACTTTATAAGCAATTACTACACATGATTTTGCATGGGATCAGCTAAGAATATTTTTTTCACCGACATCCTTTGACATCGCTGTCAGAAATGTAAGATGACACCATACAGCTTTAAAATGAATATATATCTCAGATAATCGTAGACAAAACATTAAAACAACGATGCACTGTAGAATATAATTGGATGAACCATTAAATTTCAAGTAAAGAAACAAGTATTTCTCAGTATGAGTTCTATGCATTTTTTGACCCTAAGCAATGCACATTATGAGTCGCCATTTTAACAAATTGGTTCTTATAATTTTACATTTCTATATGGCGGTGTCCTGTTATAGGGTTAGTGCGTCTTCCTCGTGATCTGGGGGACCCGGGTTGGAGTCCCGGGCAGGGCATGGTCGTTCTTCTGTGCCCTCCATTGTAAAAAAGTGCTGTGTTAGCCATTCTGATGAGTATGTAGTTAAGACGTACTCTTGGTCCTAGTTGGCGCTACTTGAAACTAGAGACGCATCCTCGGCTAAAAAATATCTTATTGCGTTAGCGAGCTAGTCCATGGCAAGTGCCATAAGAAACAACAACAACATTTCAGCACATTTTTAACATGTAAATTATTTATTTTAACCCTTTGCAGTCCGAAAAATATTTAGATGCAAACTTATTCACCTAATATAAAGATTTGTTAATTGCTATGAAAAATAAATACATATAATTCTTTTAAGTCGAATTACTTTGAAAAATTAATCTACATCTCTTAACCATTATGTAGGTGTTTCTAACAATTAAATTTGAAAAATGAATAAATAAAAAGTCAAAATGATGCACAGTCTTGAATTTCGAGTCACACTCGACATCGGACAGCAAAGGGTTAATAGTAATTATGCAAAAGAAAAAAAAAGAAAGAAAAATAGTGCAAGAATTTTATTGCCGCCGCCCTGCCATAAAGATAGCAAGTCTTCCTCATGATCTGGGCGTCCCGGGTTCGAGTCCCGGTTCGGGCTTGGTTGTTCCTCTCTGTGTTCGATCTGTGAGGTTCTGTAGGCGAATGTGGCTCATGAAACAGCTAGGTCTTACTCTTGACCCTAGTAGGTGCAACCGAAAAACAAGATACACTCAATCGGCTTGAATCACTGGCAGGTCTGTCGGCGGGTTTGAAAAATGCCAAAAGTAACAAAAACAGAATTACATTTCTCGCAAGCAACTAACCCCTTTTACTTTCTAATCCACTTACAGAAATATTTACCTCCTGGCCTTTATGATATTTTCTCACTCAGGCTATGTATAGGTAAAGCGAGCAATATACAAATATTTGTATTAGGTGAGTAATTTTGCATCTAATTATTTTTTGGACTGCAAAGGGTTAATAGAGAAATACAGAAAATCTAAAAGGTATAAAAATATCTGGGCTAGTTCCTATGCAAGGTATTTTGTACAATAACTAACGAAGAAAACAAGAGAAATAAACTGCTTAAAATTTAACCTATTTTCAAATAATAATAATAGTAATAATAGTAAAAAATTAAACATGCTTTCATTGATAGATACAGTTTCAGAATACAAATTCTTCTAGTGTTTCATTTTTCAATCTATAATTTATTATAATATTTACGAATCTAACAGACAATTTTTTTTCACAGTCTAACAGTGAAGCTAATTGCAAATGAAATAAAATTTAATAAAATTAACTAATAATTAAATCCTGGCTGATAATTAACACTCGAATATTTATTACGCTCGATTAGTCTTTTTTTTACTTTTACAAACTAAAATTTTTATCTCCTGTTATCAGTTAGCATAGATTAGTAGTTTACTTCTTTTTAAAATTATCTAAAGTTGTTAACATTATACCTAAACAGCATAATATTTATTTCCTCTGGCATAAAAAAAAAGCGATTACAAAATTCAGTTTTTATTGAAATGACAGAAAAAAATCGTGTTTAGTAAACAAAAAAAAAAGTTTATATTTTAATTCTAAAACTATTATACATGGTGATGATGATGATGTCGTGTCCGCTTTTTACCGCGGAAAGAGGGGTGCAGTAGCTTCTGAGGGTATGAACCTCTGAGCACCCGAGGGCAGAAGTCTGACTTCTAGCTCATATGAAGATGAAACACACACACATACGCTTGCACAGCCCCTTTTTACAGGGGGGCACATTCACACATAGCACACAGAAGAACAACCATGCCTGAACCGGGACTCGAACCCGGGACCTCCAGAACACGAGGCAGACGCACTACCTCTGTGCCAGCAAGCCGGCATTATACATGGTTTTAAGGCATTATACATGGTTATACATGGCTCAGTCTTGAAAGGTTCGAAATAAGTTTTTTCAAACAAATGACTTTTCAAGCAATCAATGTTCTATGCATAACAAAGTACTAATATCACACATCAAATGTAAAAAAAAAAAAAAATAAATAAATAAAACAAAAGTTTTCCAAAAAGTTTTTTTTAAAAATATTATATATCTTCAAACTGCCAAAAATAGTTAAAAGACCCCTAAACAATGCTGTTCGGAAATTCCCCATTGAACACGCGTGAATGTGTGATGAGAATCGCGTGAGAAAATCCTTAATGAAGCGAGAGCCATCAATCACCGATTTGTCAAATCCTTTATCGCAAAAGCGAATTCTACAATCTATTCAGAGCAGGGTTCGCATGTGTTGATTTAAACAATTATACATTTATCTGCTTTAAATCAGGCGTCAGATTACATTTGCATATCAATGAGTTAAAAAACGTTTAAAACAAAATGAAACTCCTAGAAATAAAATTTAAATTTGTAATGGAAAAGTATTTTTGTTAAGTTTTTCGAAAATAACGTCACTGAAATTACTTTATAATGTATGTATCTATACTTTACTTTATAATGTATGTATCCAAAAAATTTTTATAATGTATGTATCCATACTTTAATTTATAATGTATGTATCATATTTTACTTTATAATGCATGTATCCATATTTTACTTTATAATGTATGCATCCATACTTTATAATGTATGCATCCATACTTTACTTTATAATGTATGCATCCATACTTTACTTTATAATGTATGCATCCATACTTTACTTTATAATGTATGCATCCATACTTTATAATGTATGCATCCATACTTTACTTTATTATGTATGTACCCAAAAACATTTTTAAAATGTATGTATCCATGCTTTATAATGTATGTATCCATACATTATAAAGAATATATATGTGGGAAAGCGAAACTTTTAAATTAGGCGCAATATCCCCTTTCTTTTTGCTATTAAACTTTTATCCTAAATAGAAATTTAAGATGAAAGGCCAAGCTTCTAAAGATGCCCGCCTCTACTTGCTCAGTCTTGAAAGGTGTTGACGAAACAAAATATAAGAAGGTTTATTAAGCTTTTCAAAGTGGATAATAGAAGCAGGAGTGTGTATATAGTAGAAATATTCTTTGATCCATTTTCCTTTCTCCCTTTATTTTCCACTGTTCTCAGCAGAAATGGATTATCAAAAATAGTAATGCATTTAAGTTCTTTGTCGTCCTAAGGTACTTTACAAGACCATATTATTTGTTGCTTATCCTCTTGGATTAAACTCCAATTCAAATCAAATATGAGATCAGGGGAGAGGGGTACAGTAGCTTCTGAAACAAACGACTACTGAGCCCCCAAGAGAGGAAGTCTGACTTTAAGCTCATATGAAAAGACCCACACACTCACTTGTACAACCCTTTTTCGATCGAAGGAGGGAGGGGTGCTCTTTCACGCACCTCACAGATAGAACACGGAGAAGAGAACAACCATGCCTGAGCCAGGACTCGAACTCGGAATGGTCAGGTCACCGGAGAGATACCGTACTCCTACGACTCTTCGAATCTTCAGACGAGTCACGCGTTCCCCCGTTTTACCCCTCTTGCGGTTTCTTGGGGTGCTTTGATGTCTGTGGACGCGTCCGAAGTTTTTCCGCAAATTGTCGGTAATGTGTCCAGGCATCAAAGGACCCCAACAACAAACAAACAGAGGGGTAAAATGGGGGAACGCGTAGCCCGTCTGAAAATCCACAGGTTGTTGGAACTAGGCTTAAGAGAGAAGAGCGACCTTGCGAGGCCATTCCTTTAACCCTTTTTCTACTGAATTATGTTGCCATCAATTTTCCAGCTTCATTTTTGCAGCAGTAATTAAGTTTCCTTGCAGAATAATCCCAGATAACTCAAGAGAAAAAAATGTAATTAATAGAAATATCTAAATTTGATTATTAATTAAATATTTTTCATTCCAACATTTAGCTTATATTAGCTTCTTGCTATTTGGGTTCCCTTCTCCGTGTTTTTTAGAATACCATCGGCAAAAATAGTCATTTAACGAAAATATAACCCAGATTTAAATGGTACTTTACTTAAAAGTACCGTCAGTAGACAAAAGGTTAATAAGATAATCAAATTAGCTTCATAGTTCAGCCTATTTTTAACACGTTAATGGTTTATTTTAAGTAAATATTTTTGATTATATTAAGTTGCTGTTCATTATTTATCTTTATGATTCCAGACTATCCGTCATCCGCATTTGTATACAATATTATTTAAGTAAATATTAGACTTAACAAATATTCTAACTACTAAGTGATTATAAGGAACCCTGACCAATCATATCAGATAAAGTGTAGCATTATCCTGATACTTTATCATTCGCATGTATTTTTCATAAACTTATTCATTTGAAAAATAAAAAAAAATTAAGTGTTTAAATCGAACCACTTGCAGTTGCCTCTTCGACTAGTGGTTATAGTTTACTAAGTTAGAAATTCATCAACTATTTTTGATGAAAAACCATGTTTTACTTTGTTTAATTATAATTTTTTTTTGTTGAAAAATTTAAATATTTATTTCTTAATACTTTATATTTCAGCAAAATGAAATCTTAAACACAATTTTTTTCAATTGAATGGTTATTACATATATGTTACCTTTAAAGTATGAAATCCGTTTTATAGAATACCGCGTTCGTTAAAGTATAAAACTCTCTTGTATTTCATGGTTTAACTAGTAATTTCCTAGAATAACGATCTGCAGCCAGTTAAAGTGTAAAATAATCTATATCGTATATCTCACAGTCAAATACATTTACCTTCCACCCCTACGGCATTTATGAACTATTCCAGGCCATTGAGAGATTAAATTATTACTATTAAATTTATGTATGATAAATCTCATTCTGAAGCCTCTGTGGGGTTTACCGTCCGTATCCCAGTGCCTGAAGTTGACAGAGGAAAAGGTGATGCCAAATCTATTTTAGCTATCCTCGTAAAAATAACCGAAGAAGGATTTTTCCAATTGGGCACAAGAAATGACCGCATAAAACAATTATATTCCCGATCCCAGTTCAGTGTCTGCGAGCAAAAATGAATTAAAATCGAATAAGTACCGGATGTAGAAATATCGCTCCGGTCGGTTGCCACAGCTCAAAGTTTAGGTAGTGGTCAGCGATTTAAAAAATGTTCGTGTAAAACCCAGTGTGTCAACAAAAATGTTTTTGTTTTAGAAATAATGTTCTTTGTAATTCTGTCATTTTAGTAATCCTTGTTGTAACAAATGATTTTATGGCACGTTTCCATAAATACCTTTTATACGCTGCATAAATTAGTTAAATGGCTCCTTTTTCATTTTAATTGTCTATCATTAGTTTATTTATAGAATGCCTAGTTATTTCATTTTAGATAAATTGTTTATTTTACACTTTAACTGTCTCTCATTAGACAGTTAAAGTGTAAAATAAACAATTTATCTAAAATAATTAGGTATTTATTTATAGAATACAATTGATCTAATAATACAATTTATAAAAATACAATTATCTAAATATAATTACAATTATCTAATACAGTTTATCTAAAATAACTAGGTATTTATTTATAGAATACCTAGTTATTTCATAGAATAACTAGTTAAAGTGTCAAATTAATAACATATTACACACTTTAACGGACACGATCAGTTATTTCATGGAATCACTAGATATTCTATAAAATAACTGCATTATATACTTTAATGGTAGAATATATATTTAGGATATTTCCATTCATGAATTTTTTGATCATGCACAGTAGTTGTAGTAGCAGCTGTGCGCACAGCGTGGTTCTCACACGCGCTACAATGTTAACATTTTTTCAATTTGGCAAAACCAGAGCCCGTAAATAACTTGGCATATCACAATCGGATGAAAGGGAATAAATAAAACAACTCAGAAGAATAGAGCAAGAAAGCAAAAAGAAAGAAAAAAAAAATGGAGCCCCATCAAGGCTCCAGCGGACCTCCGAGTCGAAGTGGCGGGTCATCGGTTCAAGATGATAAGTTTTTTCCGTGTCTAACCTTTGGCGTTGAAAGCTCGCCAACGTGATTACCCCTCATAAGAATCTTATTCAAGTGTGATATTTTCCTCATATAAATAAATAGCCTCCGAGAATGAGATGCGATGAAATGGGATTTTAAGTGCTTCGGTTTTCTGATCCAGATTGGACTTATCTCACGACAGCGATAAATAACATTCTTCGAATTCGTGGGATGGAAGCAATTTGTTGCGATTTTTTTCGGGATCATCTTGTTTTCGTGTAATTTTTGCCAGGAAATGGGAATGGGTTTGTAAATCGAATAGTCTGGAAGGCGCAAGGTGTTTCCATGTTTCACTAAGTGGAGGATCTAGGCTATGGAGTAATATGAAGAGGAGTGAAAGTAAATAAAATTCATAAAGTTCAGTCTCATATTATCAAATCAATAACCATTTTTTTTCTTCTTATCGACGTAAAGCTGTTATTGCTCTAGTTTAATCTTAACTCAAATGAATACAATTAATGTTTCTTTTTGAAGAAGTATAAAGGGCATTTTGAATAATTGAGCTATTCTGAATCATAATCAGATGACGAGGATGGCGCTTGTGTCAGCACATACCTACCAATCTCATACAGTTTATCCCTGAAGAATTTAATTATGTACTGGTTCCACGTATACGGCGAATCTTCGTCGATACTGACGAAAATTTATGTTGCCTGCAGGAGCAATTTTTAATAAAATGAAAAATACAAAAACTGATGCTAGGGCACGAATTTGCAACTATCTTTTGACGAATCGAGAGATGAAATTCGTGGATGAATTTTATATTTAGATCTGTGCCAACTATAATTTTTTTTTCTCCACTTAACTCACTAATCTGTTAAAGATTCATAATAACGGGGAATCTAAAACAGATGTAATCGTTTTAAACTGCCGAATTTGATTGATTGACTGAAATGTTCCAAAGCAAGACTTTAAAGAATGAAGTTTATAGCGGATTAGAATTGGGCTTTTTCCATTGTTAAACAATGATGAACATTTATTGCATTTTGTGTCTACAAAACATCACGCGGCAAAATCCACTTCCTAGTAAACCATATTCAGAAATACCAAAACCTCTTCAAGACCTACAATAGTTAAGACCAGAGTTCCCCTTGTGAAAATCAACCAAAATTATATCTTAAAAATTCCCTCAAAAATGCAGATCTCATGATGGAAATCAAGACCCCAGGACCCAGATGGACGATGCGTATTTCTGACTCTATAGTGATTGTTTATCTGTCATATATATGTTCACAATTTAATTTGTCTATTTTCCCCCTCTTTTCAGTTGGTAATCTAATTCCCCTGTAAGTTCAACCCCCATATTCACCATTTGTTTCAGTGTTCTCGCCCCCTCTAGCCAGTTATAACTTCAGAAAAAATGGAACAGATTCGTGTAAGATTTGACACCGATGGCACTCTCTCTGGAAATCCCTCAATGCTGTATCGTCTCTTTTTTTCCCCCTTTAACAAATTTTTCCTTCCCCCCACTTTCTCCCATCTTGTGCTCATCCAACTGGTTAAGGCCCTATCACACGGCAAAACATCGTTAGCACTTTCGTCGGCAAACGACGACGAAAGTGACGTCACTTGAGGATTTGCTAACTGGTAAACCTAAAAACTGAGGTTTACGTTATGGTGTATTTATCGCTCTTCATTCTTTTCTCCTACTCAGTGAATATCAGAAATTTTCTTATTTCATACTTTGTCAGACTTTAGTCAAGACGTTGCTTAAATTTATAATTAAATCCTGAATAATTTTTTAAAGTGATCCCATTAGCTTTCAATGAATATAAAAGCCCATGGTAGCAATAATAGTTGTAATTTTTTTAAAAAATTCAAACTATCTTGGAATTTGTAGATATGTAAATTACGAAGTCAATGCAATAAAATTCCATTGCTTTAATAAATTGCAATTCTATTGATGCATTATTGAATTTATTGGAATTGAATCACTTCTGTTTCAAATTTAATTTTTTGAGTGCTTAATACAATGAATATAATAAGGATTGTAAAATGAGACAAGTTGTACATTTATCGAATTTAAAAATACTTTTCTAGCCATTTTTTCTTTTGAATGTCTTTTTCATTTCTAATAGTATCAATCTTATTGTCAGTTATTGTAAATATTTATCGTACCATTCAACTAATTGTAATGTTTTCTTCAAAATTAATAACAATGAAATCTGAAAAATAATAAAACTTTTTAATTATTCTTATTAGCAGTTTTGTAATTATTTTTGTAGTAATAATGACAAGAAAAAAATGCTGCGTTTGTGTTTGTATTTTATAAATTCCTATAAATTTATCTAATCAATATTAAATTTAAAACAGAAATATATTGAAAAGAAAAATGATTTGTGGTTGTGCATTCAATTAAGCTTAAAAGGTGCATACCATCATCGATAGTGCAGAAATTTTAAAATCATTTTTAAGTACCTTAAAAGTGTTTATTTTTCTAGAAAAGAGCAAATAAAACAAAAGTTGATAAATAAAACAGAAGAGGGGTGCCAATACATTTAAAATAAAATTAAATAACTTTTGAAATCTAATGATTTTTGTCTATATGAAAACTGATATTTGTTGGATTCATCTCGACAAATTTTAGGTTTTGTGTACATAAAAATAAAAACTACTGTGTCTAGATGTGCAGTGCAAATGATTAAAGTTAGGAATTTGAAATATGGCAAGAAATTGATTCTAGGACATAAAAAATTCACTAAGAACATATTTTTTGGATTTTAATTAAAAATAAAAACAATATTTAAAAACATTACCACCATATCATTGATTAAGAAGTATTTTTTACATTTTTAAATTTGATTGAATGTTTTTTCCCTCCTATTTATTTTTTTAAATTAATTTTTGAGAAAGTACATTTAACTCAATTTATATTTATCATTCTTTTAATTAATTTTTATTTTCCCAAACAAGTTCAAAATTATAAAACAATTAATTGAATAGGATTCTTCACTTGATAAATAGAGGTAAATTCTAAGGCATTACACTATTTAGACTCGCTCATTTCTAAAATTGTTCTTTAAAAAAATTTGTTAAATGTTTTGTTTTCATTTTATCTGCAACTACAGAGCTTTTTTTTTTTTTTAAAAAAAATCTTTGTGGATTTATTACCAGTATTTGTGATAAATAGGAATCATTAAATAATGTTCATTCAATAATAATAATCAAAAAATAATTTTCCAAAATATGTTATTGCATTTTCCCTAGTTTTTTCAAAGCTAAAGTATTAAAACTTCATTTATCTTTACATAGATATTAAAAAAGAGGTTTGTCGTAAAATTTCAAATTGTCAAGCATTTAAATAAAATAATAACCTCCACATTACATCAGGAATGAGAAGCAATAAAACACTTGTTTTTTAATCTGACCATTTCCAAATGTGTGGTTATTCTATGCATCTTTCTCAATGCAAATGTATAATCAGAAATATCAATCTAAATTAACTGTTAATTTGTTAAATTTAAAAGAAAAAAATGTGGAAAAAGAAGCCTGAATTTTACTGTCTATCATCTATTAAAAAATAATTTTTCAGAATGTATATTAGACTCGATTTGTATTTATCATTCCTTTAAATAATTTTTATTTTCCCACACCAGTTCAAAATTATAAAACAATTCCATTCTAAGACTATTTCTAATGGTATCTATAGTAGTTTTTTGCTAATGATAAAAGTATGATCTTTTTATATTTTTGTCAAAACCAAATATGTTTTATATTTCTGCATTATTTAGTCTCACTCATTTCTAAAATTGCTTTAAAAAAATGTTAAATGTTTTGTTTTCATTTTATTTGAAACTACAGAGCTGTTTTTTTTAAAAAAATATCTTTGTGCATTTATTACCAGTATTCGGGAAAAATAGGAATCATTAAATAATTTTCATTCAATAATAATAATCAAAAATAATTTTCCAAACTATGTTATTTCATTTTTCTTAGTTTTTTCAAAACTAAAGTATTAAAACCTCATTTATTTTACCTCATTTATAATTTTATTATTATTTATTACATAGATAATTAAAAACAGGTTTTTCTAAAATTTTTAAATTGCCAAAAAAGAAAGAAAGAAAAGAAGAAAAGAATATTATTTTTTAAAAAAACCCCTCTGCATTACATCAGGAATGAGAAGCAATAAAACATTTGTTTTTTAATCTGACCATTTCCAAATGTGTGGCCATTCTATGCATCTTTCTCAATGCAAATGTAGAATCAGAAATATCATTCTAAATTAACTGTTAATTTGTTAAATTTAAAAGAAAAAAAATATGGAAAAAGAAGCCTGCATTTTATTGTCTATCATACAAAAGGTGATTTCGTTTTTTGCTAATGATAAAAGTATGATCATTTTTATATTTTTGTCAAAACTAAATATGTTTTATATTTCTGCAACATTGTAGGAACATCTAAGTATTAAAATTTAAAATCAATATTATATTTTTAACTCTAACATTGGAGTTAATTTTTTTTAATTATATAGAAGCTGTTAACAAACTATTTAAGGAATTGCTATAATCAAAAGATTATATTATTATTTGAATAAATAAAGACTGAATATGATCAAATATATTTCACATAAGGAAAACAATTCACATCAGAATTAATATTTTTTTTATTTACTTAAAAATATCCTGTTGAATATCTGAAAATTCCATCACAATCCATCTAGATAACTATTCCACATACCGTAGTGTGCTTTTTTAAAGTGGGGGCAATAAGTTGTTCCACAAAATGGGGAAAAGATACCGTAGTTTTACTTCACCTTTTTCATTCTGTCGAAACTATGTTTAGTATTTAGCAATATGTAACATTAAATGCATGCTTTTTCAATATTATTGTAGCGCCAACCGATGCCTTTCTTGGCACTCTGCGTCACAGAAAAGTTTCACATGATTGGTTGAATTTCGTTTGCAAACGATATTTCCGTCACTATCGTGGACATTTTCAAGCCGGTTAGAAAAAAGTTGATGATGACGGAAATCTTGCTTGACCGGTTGCCAGCGGGCACAAATCGACAACTATCGACGAAAGGGCTGACGGTATTTCGCCGTGTGATAGGGCCTTTAGATAACTTAGCGTTATAGGCACCGGGGGCACAGGATGGCGTTATGTAAGTTAAAATAAATGTCAACAAAACATTTATTGAGTTTGTGGCAGGAAAAATGCGGGTGGTTACAAAATATTTCTTTGAATATAAAATATTTTAATAATTGAACTATTGAACAAGGAACTTTGAAATTTCGACTGCGGAATCTTTCGTGTTTTTAAGCTTTTTTTTTTTTTGGTTCAACAGATAGTACAATTAATGCTAAAATAGTGATTTTACATTCGATTGTTACCAAAATGGTGCCAATGTATTCTTTGGTTCCATGAATTTAAATTATTATTAAATGTTAAATTTGGGTTTACATAAAGGTTATCGTGTTTTACAACACCGCAGGAGTAACACCGCATTCAAAGTAAAGATCATAGACACTATTTATAGTGTGAAAGAGGAAGTGTTGAACAATGCATCCAATATTGAAAAAAAAAAAAAAAACCCGGAAATAATACAGTTTTTAAATGTTTCCTAACTACCAAGATTGTTTACTTTGTAAGTGACGTAAATTATTTTTAAACTTTATAGACGTCTTAATAATATACCGAAAAACAACAAGTCAAATTAATAATAAGTTTTACAATACTTTTCTGTTAATAGGGGAAGACTTTGTGACCACTTTGTGCATAGAATTGTGACGGAATCTGGAAAACTTGACAGGCATTAAATTAAAATAATATACTACTACTAATGATTATTATTAAATTATTAAGTATCATTTAATGAGAAATAAATTAAAATAGTATTTTACAATACTTTATTTATAATAAAGGAAAGATTTTGTGCATATAAACACCACTCTTTATATAAAAGCATGACAGAATGGATAAATAATTCTCAGGCTTAATGTTTTAGCGTTTAATTGATGATGTGTCCGCTTTTTACCACCGAAAGAGGTGTGCAGCTTCTGAGGGTATGGACCCCTGAGCACCCGAGGGTAGAAGTCTGACTTCCAGCTCATATGAGGGTGAAACACCCACCCCCACGCTTGCGCAGCCCCTTTTCACAGAGGGGCACATTCACACACCTCACAGATAGAACGCAGAAGAACAATCAAGCCCGAACCGGGACTCGAACCCGGGACTCTCAGCTCACGAGGAAGACGCGCTACCTCTGCGCCAGCAAGCCGGCTAGTGTTTAATTATTTTTTATATATAATTGATTTATTTAAATATTTGCTTCTTTTTTGCCCTACCACTAGATCAGTATCGATATTAATGCCATAATACATAACTTCTCAACCAATAAGGTCTCTCTCAAGTAAGGTCGCGAATAAATTTTCGGAATATGATTCCTTCTTTAATACTTATAGCAGAAAATAGTTTTTAGGATTCTGTGTATTTTAATGATTTCAATAAAATTTCTCGGATTAATGTTTGAAATTTAATTTTTCTTTTTTTATTGATTAATACACATATTAATTTTGTGGGAACGACACATTTAATAATTATGAAAAAAGTATCGTTTATATGTTTGTCTGTTATTCATTGTTTCCTCAATGAATAATTCCATTACTTATATAATTTAAGCGTCATCCTCGTAATTTCTTTATTGATCAAATGTGTTAAATCCATTACGATATAAATTTAATGAACATCCAAAATGGGCGTTGATCAAACAATTTTTTCAAGCAAAAATCTAATTTTAGAATTTTAAAAAAATCGATTTCTACAAAAAAGTTGTTAAAAACTTTCATTGGAGAAATACATAAGCATATGAGAAAATAGATAAAATTAGCATATGAGAATGAAAAGCGTATAAGAAAATAATAAGTATATGAGCTCATGCATAAGCATATGGGAAAAAGGCAGAAGGGACTCTAATGATTAGCTAAAAAATAATTGAGCTTAATATATTTCTATACCTAGAAGAAAAACAGATGAATGCTACGAAATATAACAACTTTTAGTGGAAAAAAATTCATATGATTCAACCTTATACCTGATTGTAGTACGTTTGTAAAAAAGTTAAATATTTCCTGGGAGACACTTTTGAACAGAAGGATTCCACTTAAAATAGTGGTGACATTGGTACCTTTGGCATTTAAGGTTATTTCACGGCACTTAGTCTTGCTTCAGTAATCAGAAATCATGCCAACCGTAACTGTAGCACACCGTTTGATGATTGGCCAACTTCATCATTTGTTGTCGACAAATTATTTGGTGCAAAAGCGTATCTTTTTGGTTGAGCAACAGGTTTTCGTTTACTGAAAGGAGGGGGAGGGGGAGGCGTGATCTCTACTTATGTAAGATTCCGCAACGAGCTTTATTTATTGGGATACACAAAATAAAAAAAAATGACCGAAAACTTTTATGGTTAATGAAATGATTTTTTTTAAATATAAATATGGAAACAAAGTATTGATAATGTATCTGCAAATTTTGGACTTATCTTTGTTAAAAAAAAGCATTTAATTGTAATGAATGTTTTGTAAAAGCTTGATTCGAAAACTGAAAAACACAAACTAAAAAAAAATGCTAAGGGGTTGTTATACCAACTGGGGTTTACAAGGGGTTGTCATGATTTTCAGCCGATTGAACAGATAGATGCCAATCGGCTCTCAACTAAAGTACAATCGATGCATGAAATTTTATTTGAAAATATTAAGAGGTATATTTGATTTTTAAACATACATTTTAAATAAGCATATCGATGCATAGATCTTTATCAAACACTTTTTATAAAAACATTATTATGAGTCTATAGATTTTGATATAATGTCATTAAAAACGCGGCTCACCAAAATCGTGTCCGTATGATGCCTTGTGAGGTCATCCCTGGAAGAATATCATGGCTTGAATGAATTTCATTCGAAAGAAGTCCATCTGTCTCTGCGTTCGTGTGCATGTGAAAACATTACAGAAAAACACTATTGGCTAAATCAATACAATTTAGACGAGGTTTTTAGCCACAAATTTGTGACAAATTTCAAGGCCATTAAAGGCCTGACTCTATGTCCACTTTTTTCTCTCGTTATGATAACTCTAAACAAGCTTGAAAATTAATTTCAGTTTATAATCTTTATATCAAAATTGAAGATGTATATCAAATGAAAAACTAAACAGAGTTCTAATGAACATATTGATCCTTTATTCAATTCTTACTATTAGTTCACACTCTCCCTATATATATATCTTGTTTAAATTTTTAATTGTTAATAAAATACTTTTTATTCATCCACTCAAGTTCAAAAGCATTTTTTTAAAACTTGTAGTGAGTAATACTAATTTTCAGATACTAATTCATTAATTAAATTTGATTAGTTTTTAAGACTTTAAATAGAGTTTTAGCAGTTTGTAACGAACCTCAAAATCAACAGGCAGTAGCTCGATTGGTAAAATGCGAGGATTTCAATATTTTTCATGTGATGGTGAAGAACGCTACTTCAATTCTTGTGAAAATCAATCATTTTTTTGATAAACTATTTATTTTAATTGTAATTATTTGATAAAATTAACTAAAATAATTTTTTGTTGACCTAAGTAAAAATTGGCTTAATTTTTTTTAATATATTGTTTTTTTAATACAGTTTCTATTGAACATACATTATTTTTCCCTACATGGCATGATTCCTGATTACTTAAGTAAGACTAAGTGCCGAGAAATTCCCTTAAATGCCAAAGTTCCAATGTCATCACTATTTTAAGTGGTAAGAAACTGCTTTGAATTCGACGAATGAAATTTGGTACATGGAGTTTACCCCAAATTTGTAGATTTTTCTTTATCAAATTTTGAATAAAATTCATTCAATTTGAATTTTGTCCAGCTTCCCAAATACAAGTGAATTCGATAACTTCAAAAACGTAAAGAGTAAGGGAAAGGATAAGTAAGCAAGTAAACGTAAAGTTCGATAAGTAAGGGAAATGATAAGTAAGTAAGTAAACGTAAAATTCGATAAGTAAGGGAAATGATTAGTAAGTAAACGTAAAGTTCACACAGACTAATGACTATAAGTAAGTAAGTGTTAAATTTGGTGGCTTTGGTCCAGGGGTATTAGTATTTGTTGAGAGACTTTTAATCTCCATGCCGAAGTTTAGCCGAGGAAAAGTGACCTAACACAATCAAATAATATATTGCACAATAGAGAATGCAATATGAGAGAATAATTGATAATTTCGGTACTTCTGGATTTAATAGCATCTGTCCTATTGAGTGTTTAGAACAATTTTTTTTCATCTTATATATCAACAAGACGGCTTATACAGTTTATATATATAAACAAGCATGTAAAAATTAATATTTAAAACATGGCTTTAAAAAACGGTTTTAAAATCTTTTTGAAATTTAAAATTTGAGAATTTTTATGTGACCCTAATAATTTAAAAATAAAATTTTATTACTGATAATTTTAATTTTTGCGATTTTTTTTACTGGTAATGGCTGATGGCAAAATACTATTAAGTAAGTAAAATATTAAAAAAAAGACACTGATTGTTAAATAATATAAAATAGAAAAATATGTCTAAAATAAAATAAAAAATTAGGAAACGCTAAATATAACTAGCCTTTTTTTTTTAATCTAAAAAATTATTACTATCATTCGTCCTCTTTTCTATCATCATTTTACTCCAATATTTTGACGAGAAAATAACAATGAAATAAAATAAATCTCCGTCGAGCCGGAGTCGAACCAGCGACCTATGGATATCTGCTTCAAACTACCTACAGTCCACCGCTCTGCCAACTGAGCTATCGACGGCTGTTGGGTCTAGCGTTAAAACATGGAATAATCAAAACATTGAGGTCAACTGAATGCAGGAAGTAGGGATTGTTTGTGTTTTCTTCTTCTTCTTTCAAGTTAAAGGAGAATAAATTGCTTCTTTCAAAAGCTTCAGTACTTGAAAAGATTTTAGTAAAAATTGCACTCTAATTACACATATATAATAATAGCAAATCATATTTATTAAAAAAAAAAGGGATATTAACTTTTTTTTGCCTATAAGCGTTTTGTATTTGGAATTCTTCGGAATCTTTCATTGATCGGTGTTTCTCAACCAAACATCTGTGTTTGGTTGAGAAACACCGATCAACTTTATAGTTGGCTACAAGTCAACTTTATAGTTGACTTGTAGGACCCCCCCCCCATCTTTAATTTTGAGCCTTACATCCTTTAAACATCTATCTTTCCTTCAATTTTTGTGCTCAATCTTAAGTATTTTTATTCAACTACTTTAAAAAAAAATTGTCCTAAAATGTGAATCAATCTTCTTTATTAGGAATTACTTTATTTCAGTGCCCACCCTCCTCAAGTATCTTAAAACTCACAATAACAATGAAAAAGTAGTAAAATTTTAACTAAAAAACAGCAAAAATGTATAAAATTTATAAGTTAAATATTTTCAATCTCAAAGACATTAAAAATGCTTTAAAAGTAGAACACAATCCACTTTAAAAACATTAAAATTTCAGAAGGTGAATATTATCAATGGTAAAAAACTTTAAAAAAACACACACTTTAGAATTTTAAAACTTCTAAATATTTGATATTAAAACCACCAGTTAACTTATAAAGAATATCAAGTTTTGCAGAAGAATATATTAAAAGATTTATATAATAAGAGTTTATCTGCATAATTAAATTCAACAAACATTTTTCATACAAGATGTTTTTAATATATGCTAGGTGATGCACAAAAATTTCAGAACTTAGTATATCACTTTAAAAAAAAACAGAATTCCAGAAAGTTCATATCGGAATTTCAAAGTAAGAGTGTCAGAGATAAACCGAAGATATATGATATGAATAAGGATGATGGTTTTTGAATTACAAACAGCATATAAATTCAGTTGTATTTTCTTTAGAATTGGGTTTTATTTTTATTTTAGGAATGCCTAAATCTCTAAATATTCTTCATCAGATTGAAGCTTTTGTATTTCAGTATCATCCAAAGTCAATTCATTAAGAAATACTTTTGTTTTACGGTTGTGAGTTTTAATTTATTTTTCTACAAGCTTTTGAGATCATCTTCAATATGTTTTGAAAAACAAAGCTTTATGTCAGAAAAAAAGATAACTAAATATGGACAACATATAATGAGTTTGATGATTTAATAAGAGTAAATGAAAAAAAAAATGATATTTTCGAAGGTTAATATTGGTAAATTGCTTTATTTCAAAAGATTCAAAATTGACTTGTTGATACAACATATCCAAATCATTTTGCTAAATGATAGTATTTATGAGAGAACATATGAGCCTAAATAATTTGAAATCGTCAGCAAATAAAAGATATTCAAAAAATTATAAAATACAATAAAAGTCATTAATAAATAAATAAAAAAAAGAAGGATTAAAAATTAATGACTTGTTGTATACCAGAATCATTTTTAAAATTATGAGAAAATATTATTACATAAAAGTATAAAATTTAATTAATTATATAAGAATGAAGTCAAGCAGTATTGTTAACCACTTGATATACGAATTTATTTAACTTCCTAATTAGATGACACATCCAATATTAAACATTTATTGCTATTTTAATTTCTACAATAATGCAACGAGTTTTAAGATAATGAAAAGTTTCTAAATGATTCTTGTATTTTAAATTACTGAATACTTTAACTTAATTGCAGGTTTAAAATTAATAATTTAATAATTCGATGCGCGTGTCAGAGACGTCATTGTATGTGAAGTGGTTAGTATAGAGGTTGATGTTATACATTTCTTGGTAAAAGTTACGTTTAATGTGCCCCTTGCCGCGCCAAGGATGCCAAGTCGCCAATAAAGATGGCGGACAAAGTAAACAAACACTTCTATACGATAGCTACGGTTACCACTTTTTGCAATATAATAATAATTTTTTTTTACCGATAAACATTCTTTTTTTTTTTCAGACCCGGTGCCTTCAACTGATGCCACCGGCATCTGTGGAATTTTTTAATTTAATTTATTTAACTTAACTAATTTTTTAACTTAAAAAAACATCCTACGGCTTCGCTAGCCACGGCAGCGGGAAACTAGTAGCCTCGCTAGCACACTGAACATAAGGACTGTGTGGATAACATGAACAGTAAATAATAAATAATTGAGAAAGACAAAGACGCAAAAAAGAGTGGATTTAATAGGAAATTTACTAAAAAGAGTTGAAGCTCATGTACAACTCAACCATTGTAGAAAGCAGTAAACAAAACTTCATTAAGGTTACTAAAATATTGGGTTGGGTTGCCATATTGCCAGCAAACTCGGGGGCACACTAATCACCATTTTAACCCATTTCTTTAAAAGAATATAAATTCTATCGGATCCAAGATATACCAAAAAAATCAATTTTAATATCCTGAAATTGCAAGACATTTTGAAACGAGTCAATTATTATCAAATAAACATCGTTATTGAACGGTTTGAAATAATTCCCTATTGAGTTGATGCATAAAAATGTTAAAAATTTTTATATTTGTACATATTTTATAATTTCAAATATTTTAAGCGAAAAAAAAGTGGTTTAATGATTTTTACATTCACTTATATTAGCCTGCTATGCAAAGCAATCATTTTGATTTGTTTCTAAACATCAGGAAATGCATTTGTTTCTAGACAGATAAAATAAAATTAGAAGAGTATAAATAAACTATTTAGCAGACCTTTTAGTAATAAAAAAACATTATCCATTCCAACAATTAATTCTAATGGAAGATTTCAATTCCTTAATTACCAAAGCCAAATCTTCGCAGGTAATGTTATCAATTTTAGCCAAATCGCCGAAACAAATAAAGTTGATTTCATTCATTTTTTTCTTAGTCAGAATTAGACATATATGGAATTAAAATAGCTAACAAAAGCAATGGTGATATCGCATTATATTCGAAACATTATACTAAGTAATGGGTTATTTTTTAAATAATCAAATACTTTTAGGGTCAAATATTAGAAAAAACTTGCAATTATTATTCAAAACATATTATTATCATAATCTATTTTAATAATATTCTCAACAATAAATCTTAAAGATTTAAATTTCACAACATTCTAATCTCCATTTTTAAATGCTAGCTTAAGGGTTGTTTTATTTCTTTTTTCACAACTTTTTTTATTCCATGTAAATATCGAAACAAGAAATTATTAAAAGTGTTGTAGCTATAGGTTAGCTAAAAACACGATTTAAAGTATCATAAATAATTAAAAATATTAGTATCTATATTGTTAAAACTATGCAATATGGTTTAATATACCATATATTTAAGAAATCGGTACCTCCAAAATCATGTTTATAAATCCTGTTTATAGTTTATTAGCATGGACACGCATAAAATGAATAACGATCAATAGATCAATAAATGATTGTACACAGAGAATAAAGATTTATCTCGGCAAACGATTGAAATGCCAACAAAATAAATATTAAATATCGAATTCAAACATTTGCTGTTACAATAAAAATAGTTTTAAATTACTCCAAGTTATAAAGATGCATAAAAAATTAAATGATTCTCTCAGATTCGGGTTCAAAACAATTATTATTTAAATAATCAGTTATAAGTAAATCAAAATAACCATAGTCAAAAATATTTAACCCTTCGAAACAAGCATTTTTACATATTTATTAATTTTAGAAACAAATGCAAAATTTATAGTAAATAAAAGCATCTTTTTCTGCTATTAATTGAAAGCCAGAGTTATTTCAGACTCTAACCAGAAAGATAATTTTTCATACTTACACTTTAAGAAATTAACATATCAACTACATATCTTATGGTATAATCTTCAGAGACAAAAATACAAAATAAATAAATATAATAATAATAACAATAATAATAATAATAATAATAATTTTGAATCTTAACCTATGGATATTTATAAAGCGTAGAGATTTATCTATGTTTCAGACAAAATTATGATGATCTTTTTCGTTTCAGGAATTAATATATGAAAAATTCGATCAATTTTGAGTTTGTCGAAAAAAATTCAGATTCAAAATAAAAGATAGACCATACAAATGAAAATTCAGAAAAGGATTTTTAGCAACAAATTCAGTAATTACACGAAATTCTTTTTGAAAATTTAAACAGGAAAAGATGCTTAAGTCGGAAACTTTATTTGCTTTAAGTCTATGAACAGGAAATAAAATCTAAATTCAAATGATGAAAATTTACTTACTTTTTTCATTGAAGCTTTAGGACTTAGTCTCGATACAAAATATTTTCATTGTCTGTATCACAACTTCTAAATTCAGTGAAAGTTGCGGTTGGAAAACATCTTTAATGTCTTATTCTACACGAAAATTCAGGCTTTGTCAATGATCCTTTAATTCAAATAGTTGAGATAAATAGCTCGAATTCTTTCTTATATCATTGGTGATAAATTGATTTGATTTTGATTTTTTGTTACTTATTATAGGATTCTTTAACTCTTAATTTATATTTTGTCAGAGTAGCTGTGATACTCTTTGACTCAGAAGTATACACAACTAATGCGATCAGGTTGATTGATTGCTTTCTTTTTAGACATTCATTTGGTATAAGGGTTTATTCATATTGATCAATCTGCTTTATTTAAATGTTTGTTCGAATGCTAACAACTTTATCACAAATATCTTTTTAGGAAATAAATTTTTTTGTAATAACTCGATAAATAAAACCTTCTTTGCTAGAGGTGTTTTAGCATTGAATAGGGGGGCGAAGTACTGCAGCATAAAATATTAAAATATTAGTTTTCAATTTCTTGAAATTTTATTTTTGTTTTGGCATTAGTAGGTTTCTTTTCTACAAATTTACAAAAATTATATTTTTCATTTAAAAAATCTTTTCAAAATTTATGTCGCATACCACTCGCTTCTGTAATCATTTTTTAAAAATTTGCATCTGCTTTTCATTTATCATTTTACAATCTTGTAAATATTTATATTTCCTCCTCAGAATAGAAACATATTCTCCACCTATAAAATTATGTCAATACAACGCCAAAACTAAAAGATATAAGTGGTTAAAAAGTGATTTTTGGGTCGAAACTTAATTCTATTTCGAAAATACAGCCAACCTATATTTCTGTTGTTGTTGTTTCTCATGGCCCCTATCACAGACTAGCCCGCTGTTGAAATTAGTGATTTTAAGCTGAGAGAGCATTTCTTATTATTAGTAGCGCCATCTAGGGCCAAGAATACGTCGTAGTTACCCATGAGTCACATTCTCTTGTACAAACCCTTTTTACAGGGGGAACATTAACACATCTCACAAATAGAGCAGGGATGAAGAACAATCCTTCCAGAACCGTAAGTCAAACATTAGAAGCCCAGATCACAGGAAAGACTAGTTATCCCTATGCCAGGACGCCAGCACTTTTATTTCTATTTGTGTCTTATGGCACTTTCCATGGACAAGCTCTCTGAGGTAGTCAGCGATTTAAGCCTAATTAGCGTCTCTTGTTTTGCAGTAGCGCCAACCAGGGCCAAGGGTACGACTTAGCTACACATTCATCACACTCGTTTGCACAGCCCCTTTTTACAGAGGGGGGCACACATACATACCTTACAGAAAGAACATAGAAGCACAACCATGCCACCGAGACTCTAACCCGGGAGCTACCCCTATGCCAGGATGCCGTCAAATTTCTATTTGTATTAATCTAGAAATATACTTGATTAGTTATTACTCGTATTTTGATATTACACTTTTAATGTAAATTTTTCTCTTCAGTTGTTGTTTTATTAATATATCATAGAGTTAATATTCATGACTGACCATGCAAGTTTAATCGCAAATAATTTTTATCAGGATTCTATTTCAAACTCTCGATGAATAGGCAAATAGTGTAGCACACCAGCTGCACTTGGATAGGACAGTTTACCAGCTGTAAATTATCGATAGTTATTTTTGAAAAAAAAATGCCATTCTGGGTAATTGTTTTCATACAAGATTTGGTATTTCTTAATTTCATGATAATCAAAACTGTTAAGTTGTTATAAATAGTGAAATAAGATGGATTTCTTTCGGCAAGGATTTTCATACCTTATTATTACCAGAATATAAAATAAATTTTAATTTTACTTACCTTTTAAAGTTTTTAATTATACTTAAAAAGTTCACTTTAAAAATAAAATTAAAATGCATGTTCGTTTTGTATTAAATTGAATAGAGAATTTAAAAGATACCTGCTTTATTTCCTCGCCATTTGTCTGTAGCAGTCACAATGACGGGAAAGAAAAAAATAATCGAGAGGGGTTTTGTTGAAACAAAACGTTAAAATTGTAAAGTATAAATAT
>JAOUZG010040215.1:8707454-8769277 GCA_026289955.1 Argiope argentata | reverse complement strand
AATATAATGTACTGCAGAAAAACGTCAGATATCCTTAATCAATACTGCACTTGAATATTATTCATTTTTTGAAGAAAAAAAAAGATTCTTGGGATTTATTTATTGAGTATTTATAATACTTTAAAAATATCCATTTGTATGTTTATGTTTGTTATTGTTTATCATATTTAATTAAATGGTCTAAACAAGATAAATTCGCGGAAATTTTTCGGATCTTTTTTTAAGCGGTATAAAAGTACTTTCTTCGTCTCGCATCGAACCCGAAACTTAAGATGAAATCAACAAATACTGTAAAAACCACCATAAAAAAACTATTTCCATAGAATAGATTTTGAACAAACCTCCCCTAAAATTACATTAAAAGGAAATTTATCTTTCGCTCCATTGTAAACGGTGCCTTTAGAGCACGCGCTTCGGGCCACGTCAGGGAAGGCACACACACACATACAAAAAAAGTAGGGTGGTCTCCGAATAGAATAGGGTGGAGAAAAGGGGGTAGCGAGAGTGAGAACAACTTAACAATGGTCCTGGGAAATCAGAAGCAACTTAATCGGGCAATTTGTCGAATTCAGCGTAGTTCCCACGATTTGGAAAACGCGTTTCTTCATTCTTTTCGGCGGCTACCTGTTGTTCGCAACGACAATTGTTTTTGCCCTTTTCTAATCGTGGGATTTTGGAGTTTATGCCTTCTTTTTTTTCCCCAGAAGAAAATTATCTCGCCACAGGGCATTCGTTTAAAGGGAGGTGTGAAGTAAAAGGAAAAGGGCTATTTTTATCTGATGCTATATTGACCTTTCCTTTACAGGCAGTATAAAGGTTGTATAAAAAGAAATATTTTTTCTTGCACATTCTGCTGGTACAAGTGCTGTATTGCTTTGTTATATCAGATTAAATTTCTCAAATGGAATTAAAATTATTTTCCTTTAATAGTTCCGACATTATCTGAAATTGAAGCATCGACTCAAAGACGAACCTAACAGTTTTTCTACATCACCCCACATCATTATTTTTTTTTTTTTAAAGATACTTGGGATTTATTTATTGAATACTTGTAATATATTAAAAAATATTCATTTATATGTTTATGTTTGTTATTGTTTATCATATTTAACTAAATGGTCTAAACAAGATAAATTCGTGGTAATGTGATGGATAAGTTTAATCTCTTTATTGCTCTGACTTTTTATTATCTAATTAGATGATACTTTTCATTGTGATTAGATGATACTTTTCATATTTTTCATTTTGATTAGATGATACTTTTCATATTTTTCATTTTGATTAGATGATACTTTTCATATTTTTCATTTTGATTAGATGATACTTTTCATATTCATTTGTATGTTTATGTTTGTTATTGTTTATCATATTTAACTAAAAGGTCTAAACAAGATAAATTTGTGGAAATGTAACGGATAAGTTTATTCTCTTTACTCCTATCACTTTTTTCTTATCTAATTAGATGATACCTCTCATTTTGAAAATATATCGTGATATTGTATTAATTAAAAATCCATAGAATACTTGAAGTGTTTGCAGATTATGTGCAACTTTTTAAGGCGCCCACGGAGTTTTAAAATGACTTTTTGCATTTTTCCCCTTAGAAGTTTGAAATTTTACAGGTATATACCATAGGATTTACCACACATAAAATTTTAAAGCATTATATTAATTTATTTATGAGTTAGGAGGATAATATAATATAATATTAGCGATAAATAACGTTAACTAAAATTGTTCCAAGCGCTCCAAATTTGTTCAAAAGCGTTCCAATTTTTATTATTACTTACTCTAACCCTTTTGAAACAAAATTTGGGATTAATCTTGAAGTTTGAGTGCGAAACATCAAAATTAACCATTGTAATAACTCAAAACTACTTACATTTTTTTAAAAGCAGTAGTTTCAAGTTATTTTTTTAGTTAATTTTGATATTTCGAGAAGATTTTGATGTTTGAAAATTTTTAGTTAACGTTATTTATCGCTAATATTATATAATATTAGCCCTCTAACTCATAAATAAATTAATATAATGCTTTAAAATTTTGTGTGTCGTCTCTTATGGTATATGCCATTAAAATTTCAAACTGCTAAGGTAAAAATTGCAAAAAGTCATTTTAAAGGTCCCTGGTCACCTTAAAGCCGGGATATAGCGTCTTTGAGTGATTTAATTTCAATTCATAAATTTGAAAAATGATAATCCGTTCTCTCTACGACGGTGTTTTGATTAAAGGGTTTAATTTCATTTACATAAGGAAAAAAGTTGAGCAGTATCATACGCCCACTTAAATCATCATTTAAAGACAATGAAGGCAAAGAATAGGATGAACATGGATTGGACAACGACTTGCAACGAACTGTCTGCACCTAAGAGTCTCTAATCGTCATGTTATGGACTGAAGATAATATTCCATTTTTTGCTCAGAGTATGTTTTAACGGGGAATTTATATTAAACCACACGAGCTCAAAAAGAAAATTGGAAAAATAACGTTTTATGGTCTCATCGGAAGAAGTATTAGCATTTCACCGACTGTTATTTCTATACACGTGTAATTTACTGCAACAATAAAAACTTACTTTAAACTCACGTTAAAGAGAGTGCATATTCAATCAAAATTGGCAGGTCAATGAAATACTCACATACTGAAAGAGACAATCACATGCGTCTCATTGAGGCAAGTGATTGCAGTTGTCAAACCAAAAGTTTTCCTCTTTCAGCTTATGTGTGGTAACCATACCAGACACTCCGATCCACCACGAAAACACAATGATTTAAGTTATAAAACTGAATGACCGGACCGCCACAACAGCAACACTGGCGAGAACTGTGGTTGAGTCCTAAGGGCTATCACCGGTCAAGGTACAACCCTTCTCGTAGGGAAGTACGTCCCTTCATCGAAAGGATGAGTCTATATCCACTATATCCTCGAGGGTGGTAAGATCCAACCACCATGCCGGAAGCATCTCATTTTCATTTCGAGGTGCCCCTCCCAGGGGGGAATACTCATTTTTAATTGTATTGGCTTGGAATACAGTTCACATTAAACCATCAATAAGTCAAACTTGCACAGAAAAAGCGAGCCATCAATAGCATATACTAATCCCTTCGGAGCAATTGTATTATGTTGTGTCATGTCTGCGCATTTGTAATATAAACGGGTTTTTTTTAATGTAACTGGAGTAAGCTAAGAATGAGAGATTACACATTAGTGATAGTATTTTGAACTGGGAACAAGGGGTTTTCTAGATGCTCCAGTCTTAAAGAAAATCCTTAATGCTGTCTGTTAATTTCTGAAACGAAATAGAGAGGACATAAAATCTTTACTTGGTTATGAAAAATTAATGTAAAAATACATAATTTGCATCTGATTATTTTGATATACTATAAAGAAGTTTATGAAATTTTTAATAAAACCCCTTACGTTCATAAATTTCAGTGGGAACAAACTTGATAAAAGCGGTATTCCACATCTTGTACACCATTTAGGCTGGCACATAAGGCACAAGCCTTATGTGCCTAACTTTGAGGGTGTCAAAACGGTATTGCAAAACTTTCTACTTTTTATTTAACCTCCAAATTTTCAGTGAATAATAGCAGCAATTAGAAATCATGGAACTAAAGAACACATTTAACTTTTTCCTTTGTTAACGTGAATTCGATAACAATCGAATGTAGAATCACTATATCTGCAATAGTTGCATAGTCTATTGGACTGAAAACGATGGAAGAGCTCGACGATTCGATTGTAGGAATATTATATTATTATTCAATGGTTCTATTATAATAATTCTTCAGAGTCAGAGTAAAACTTTTTGACCATTCTGAATAGTAAATTGACGAAAAAATATCATGTGTCGAACACCATCAACTCATATAAGTCACTAATAAAGACAAGAATGAGGGGGGGAGCAAATTTGTTTTAATGCATCTTAATTTTGCTACACGATTGATCTAATTAGGTCGTCGGCGTCCTGGTACAAGAGTAGCGCATCTTTTAAGAGAACTGGGCGTCCCGGGTTCGAGTCCCGGATCGGGCATGGTTGCTTTTCTGTCTTCTATCTGTAAGGTGTGTGAATGTGCCCCCCTGTAAAAAGGGCTGTGCAAGCAAATGTGGTGAGTATGTAGCTAAGTCGTACTCTTGGCCCTAGTTGGCGCTACTTCAAAACAAGAGACGCTCCTTTCGGTTTAAAACTCGCTAATAACTCGGCGAAGCTTGTCCGCTACAAGTGCCACTAATAATAACACTAAAACCACTAAATATATAACACTAACATATAACACTATATAACATTAATTATAATACTTTACTATATATAATATACAATATAATACTATATATAATATAACATTATACAACACTAATTATAACACTATAACCACTAAATAGATCATTATACCAACATCGCTTTGATTTATTTGGTGAAAATTTGTCACATATTTATAATTCGTGTAATTAACGAAAACTCAGCATTTAATTCATTGTACTGATTATATTTCTTAGCTATTCTGTTCAAATGCTCTGACTTCACGCTGTGTCATAATAATCAGGGGGTAAGAAGAGTATTGATTCCCTAAGTGTCATTTTTGAGGCTACCATCTGCAAAATACACCAACAGATATCAACATTAGTACATTTTTTTAAAGTCAACTATGACGAGAAGGCTAAAAATGATACTATTGCCTGAGTGTCATTTACATTCACTAAACTTCTCATAATGATTTGGGTGAAATAATCATAGTATATCACTCGTCAGTATTATGCCACTTGCTTTGGACCGAAATTCGAATTAATCATGAATTTTAACCATATTTCATTCGTCATAATTATTTTGTACTAGCGTCATACCATCTACTTATTCAAATAGACAGACACAGTTTTAATACCTGTACTTTTCCGTTAACTGAAAGCAAGTGAAATAATGTAGATGCCAAATAATGTTGAATTCCGCCAATTTTCTTACGACGATTTTAAAGCGAAAAATAGCCAAATAATGTAGAATTCCGCCAATTTTTTAACAACGATTTCAAAGCGAAAAATTGCCAAATAATGTAAAATTCCGCCAAATTTCTTTGTCGATTCTTCCCCTAGTAATATACAAATATTGTACAATATTCATCAATATTCGCAATATTGTGGGATATTGTTTTATATCATATAATATCGCACAATATTGTACAATATTATGCTTCAGGATGGGCTACCTTGGTCGCTTGCGCCCAACTAATGGAAAATTATCATAATCTCTTATTAATATTGTAATTTACATATGAATGTGTTATGTTAAACGAAAGGAAGAATGAATGAATCATATCATGTTATTAAATTAATAATTCCCTTACAGATAAAAAGAAAATCCAAACACTAATAATATTCAAGCTTAATACAATATGTATTTTTAAATTAGGTTTAAATAAAAATAACTATTGGATCTCGGAGATGTAGGACCACAAAGTACAGGTGCTTCGTTCAAAACATTCTTCACTGCCATGGATATTATTATAATATGAGTTTTCGGATTTACTGGGATATGAAGCATAGTATTCTTGAAAATCTCAAGGTCGAATTTCTTAGATTACAATACTTCCATATGCAAAAAGTGCAGAAGAAAAAAAAAGAATATTTTGAAAACAATTAATTCGAATGAAAGCGTATCTTATCATAGGATTTACTTCACCCACTTTTAACAAACAAAATGCAGCGATAAACAGGGTGACGGCGCAAACAAAGACATCGAACTTTCGGGCTGGGAATCCGAGTGCATGAGAAAAAAATACATCTCGATTCCGTGGGAAAGTCAAAAGGATCTGAAATCCTCACTTGTCTCTTACCTTTATCAATGAAGTGGACTTTATCTCGCTTTTTAATGATAGCCACCAGCACAATACCCGCCGCCGATACCTTTTTTTGTTCGGATGTTCGACTCGATATCAGTACTTGAGTGGATCAAAATATCGAAGAAAATCCCGTGTGAAATGAGGTGATAGCGTTTGTTTGGGTATTTGGATTGTATGAGAAGAGTTAACTTCTTGGATTTGTGTGTACTGAGAGGCATAAAACACACACACCTTTGATTCATAGAGCAAATGGCTATGTAAAAATATTTTTATATTTTCAAAATAATTAGGATATGAGTATGCAGGATAAGACAAAAAAAATCATTTGTCCCTAGAAAGGAACAATTTACCAATGCATGAAACAATCTATTCAAATTTCACACACGCACACATTCACATATGATCTGAATGCACCCAAACACACACATTCATATACGATCTGTAAACACACATTTTCACATATAATCATTCACGCGTTCATATTCACATATGATCTGTAAACACATACAATCATATATAAACGGAATGCCCTCAGACATTCACATATAATCTGACTTCACACACACTTTCACATATGATCTAAATACACACACACTTTCATATATGATCTGAATGTAAACAAACTTACACATATGATCTGTATGCACGCACATACACATATTCACATATGATTATAAACACACATATTCATATTTGATCTGAACATACAAACACACATATGATCTGTATACAAATGCATTCGCATATGATCTGAATGCACACAGACATTCACATATGATCTGAATACACAAATACTTTCACATATGATCTGAATACTCACACACTTTCGCATATGATCTGAATACACACACGCTTTTACATATCATCTGAATACACATACACACACACGCGTGCGCTCGCGCGCATTTTCATGTGATTTGAACACACATTCACCTATGATCTGAATACACACAACACACATTCACATCTGATCTGAACACAATCATTCGCATATGATTTGAACACACACTCACAGACACTGAAAGAGAGAGACATACACAGACACAGACACACAAATTCACATATGGTCTGAATACACACACATTCACATATGATCTAAATACACACACACACACATTTACATGTGATCTGAGCACACATTCACCTGTGATCTGAATGCACACACACATTTACATGTGATCTGAGCACACATTCACCTATGATCTGAATACACACACACATTCACCTGTGATCTGAATGCACTCAACCATTCGCTTATGATTTGAACACACAGACAAAGACAAACACACATACATCTTTTAAAATTAACAAAACATCCTAACTATATGAAAAGGGAAAACTATATAGTTGTGTGCTTATGCTAATATGATAACTTAAGATCACAACAAGCCAGATGGATGATTTCAGTATAATCTTTTATAGCCAAGAGTTTAGATTAGGGCGTAATTTTTGAGATAATATCGATGCAGCGGAGATGCCAGTGTGAAGGTAAGAAAGGTAATTTGGAAACAGGACAATCCTAATAAATGAAGTTTCGTAGATACTTTTGAGACCATGTCAAATTTTGGAACCAATTCATCTACGAGAAGAAGTCTTAAATGCATGTTCAATATCCTTCTTTATTCTACGAAGCCCAAAACGTAAAATATTATGAAACATATAAGTAAGTCTGATTACAAATTTCTATTTTTAAGTTCAGAAGATTTGATTTTGAATAAATAGTATTATGATTTGAATATAAGTAATAAGGAATGAATCAATTTAATTAATTAACCAAAAAAATAACAAATCAGTAACGAATGAATTTTTTAAATGTTGAACTCTTCTTAATGATCTTTTCCAATAAAAGAAAATGTATGTTAAAGATATATGAATATATATTTTTTTCTCTAGAACTATCAAATCTGGGACAAATTTGTTTTAGGAGGGGTGAATATACATTTTGGAATGAAACAAAATTGATCAGAATTTTTTCAATTAATAAAAAATTTACCGTCATTCATAAAGCTTGAAAATATTGTTGTATAAAACTAATTTTCAAATAATTTTAAACTATTTGTATATATTACTTTTTTTGATAGATACCAATCAGAGTACGTTCAGTTTTTAACTTGAATTTCGAAAATTCCTTAAAAACATCTTTTTCTACACCTGTCAACAATAGGTTCATTACTATAGTGAAATAAAAAACTATTTTCATTGTTTTATCAAGTACTTAATCGTATAGTTTTCTTCTATTGTTAAAAGCTTTATATGAAAACCCTGTTTAATGTCACAACTGTGCATGCGAGGAATAAGAAAACAAAATTGCATTATCGGAAAAGATTACACTAATTTCGAAATAGAATACTCAGAATCTCCAGTTTTTAAAGGCCTTATGATGCCATAAAGCTAGACTTAATTAACAGAGTTCATGTACACAAAATCTTGAGCAAATGTGAGGTTAATAAAACAACTCGAATTTAATACTTATTAATTACCTAAATGCTTTACTGAGAGAATTATGAACAGCAATTATCGTATTTAATTGGTGTTTAACATTGTTAATATTCACGGTCATACGGTTAGTTGTCAGACGAGATTATAAATAATGTGTTGTGTGTGTGTTGTGACTTATGGCACTTGCCGTGGACAAGCCCCCACTGATACGATCAGCAGATTTTAATCCTAAGAAATGCGTCTCTTTGTTTTACAAGTAGCGCATTCTTGGGCCAAGAGTACGACATAGCTACTCACACGGCACAACCCTTTTTAGGGAGTGAATTACATTCATGTAAATTCATTCATTCATCACAGATCAAAATTTACACCTGGATCAGAGAACGATCACCTCTGACCCAGTACCTCCAGTGGTATTACTCTCGGTTTATAGGTCTTTGTGAACATTGCAGGTTTAAAGAGCGCCAGCCCCCATACCCTCGGGGAATCTTTTGGTCGGTGAGCTTCAACCCGTAACCTAAGGAGTACGAGTCCAACGCTCTACCAACCAGTAATAATATCAATAATACTTTGATGATCCAGAAAGGCTTAACAATTGCAATATTTTCCTTACTTATATTTAAAAGAATAAAAATCAACGGAAAGAAGACGCTTAAAATGTGTAAACAGAAACCGAATTTCATGAATTAAATAAAAGGTACTCAAAGGTGAACCTTTGGCTAATAGCATTACATCGCATAACTACTGCGACATGTCTGTCCAACCCCCCGAGACGAAAAACATATTCGGAGAAACGATTTCCTTCTTTTTTCGGTTCCATAACCGGAAACTACGGTAAACTCGTTATTGTATTCCATCCGCAGAGTAAGGTGCATATAACAGGATCACAATGCGAGAAAGTCACTGAACACAGCGCGTAACTGTTCCTCCCCAGTTGAATCCTCAACCGTATCGGAATGTCGGGTGCAAGGGAAGTTGATCTTTTATACGCTCTTTTGAGAAAAAGGTATTTCTGGAAATCACACACGATTGAATGGGTCGCATTTTCCCACGGGCCATGTTTACCTGGAAAGACAGGTTACAGAAATTGAGACGTTTGCAATCTTCGCCTGTAATTTCGCACTGTGCTGAGTCTACATTGTTGTCCAGAATTGAAAAGTTTTTCGAACAATTTATTAATACAAATCGCAATGCAAACTTTAAAAAAATATATTTGTTACCTAAATCGGCCTTTTTATTCATTACAATCAATGTTCAAAGTATCTTTAATTTTGTTATTTTTTTTGTTCAAATCGATTCATTGTATTAACCCCTTAACCAGAAATTGAGACGTTTGCAATCTTCGCCTGTAATTTCGCACTGTGCTGAGTCTACATTGTTGTCCAGAATTGAAAAGTTTTTCGAACAATTTATTAATAAAAATCGCAATGCAAACTTAAAAAAAAAATTGTAATCTAAATCGGCCTTTTTGTTCATTTCAATCAATGTTCAAAGTATCTTTAATTTTGTTATTTTTTGTTGTTCAAATCGATTCATTGTATTAAACCCTTAACCAGAAATTGAGACGTTTGCAATATTCGCCTGTAATTTCGAACCATGTTGAGTCTACATTGTTGTCTAGAATTGAAAAGTTTTTCGATCAATTTATTAATATAAATCGCAATGCAAACTTTAAAAAAAAATTGTAATCTAAATCGGCCTTTTTGTTCAATGCAATCAATGTTCAAAGTATCTTTAATTTTGTTATTTTTTTGTTCAAATCGACTCATTGTATTAACCCCTTAACCGGTTTATTTTTCTTACTATCTAATAAGATGACACCTTCTATTTTGGGAATATTTTTTTTATTTTGATTCAAATGGAAATCCATGGAATACTTACTTGGCTTAACTACGTATTCGAAGTCATTTTACTATTGAATTATAATTGTTATGAATGATTTATATTTTTGGTTTACAACTATCAAAATTCGATAAATCGATGCACGTACGTCGCAAACCGGTTAAGGGGTTAAAAAACAATGCTTATTTATGATAATACTATCGGAAACTCTTCAAAATGGCTATATGCCATTTTGGAATGTTATTTAACTATTTTCCATAGATTAAATGAAGATTACTCGTTTCTTAGCTGAATTGAAAATCGAAATGATTTAAAAAAAATTTCTAAATTATTTATAACAGTCCCAAAATGCTCTACATTAAGTTTTCCTAATTATTATCAATTGTAACTTTATTCTAATTTTTTTAAACTTTTTTTTTTGGTACTATGACGCAGATTTTTTTTCTTCCAGATTCAAAAACTTTTTTTTTATAAACAAAAGATAAATTTTCTTTTTTTTCTCAAAAAAAAAAAAAAAAAAAAAAAAAAAAAAACTAAGAGCTTTATTTATCTAATTCTGATGTCAGGATTCAACATTCTCATTAAATCGTATCGTAATTATGACCCGCTAAAACAATTATAATTACCAGAAATCTTTGAATCAAAATTTATTTTGCTTTTCATAGTTATTTGCTTAAAAATTTGTAACTCAACTAATATTTAGCAATGGCTGTATTTGATTAGTTATTGTCAAAAAACCTTAAAAAGTTTTTATTTGATAAATCATCATCAGCTGTGCGTCAGGTAGTTTGATAAAGCTATTTAAAATACTTAATATTTACTTTTATCTAACAGTGCTTCTTATTTATTGGTCTATCTATTTGAAAAACTTTGTTAAACTATAATTTAAATTTCATTATAATAAACACAACACTTAAGTGAAACAAACCGTAAGTTTTGTTTCAAATTTTATTATTTTTACTATAAAAAATATTATAAATGGGGCAAAAATTTTATAGATATATGCAGGTATCAAAAATTTTATTTGTTAATCAGTTGCTCGTTTTTTAGAATCGTTCTGTTTATCTTAAGATATTATATTGGAAAAAAAAACAGCACTTGAATGAAAAAGAATATTTAGGTTACGATTTTATTTCACTTCATTTATTTATTTAGCTGCAAGATAAGTTTGGAAATGAATAATTTCGAAATTTTTCCTTATTTTGTTCTCTAAATATAATAATAATAAATAAATAAGCAATAATTATTAATAATAAATAAGTAAATAATGATAAATAAAATAAATAAATTTTCTGAATAAAAGCTCTCTCCTTTTTTATATCGTTAAATTTAATCTTTTTTTTAAATATTTAAATATGCAGTTGATTTATTATTAATATTATTATTTGACTTTATAGCCGGCTTGCTGGCACAGAGGTAGCGCGTCTGCCTCGTGTTCTGGAGGTGCCGGGTTCGAGTCCCGGTTCGGGCATGGTTGTTCCTTTGTGTGCTATCTGTGAGATGTGTGAATGTGCCCCCCCTGTAAAAAGGGGCTGTGCAAGCGTATGGGTGTGTGTTTCTTCTTCATATGAGCTAGAAGTCAGACTTCTGCCCTCGGGTGCTCAGGGGTTTATACCCTCAGAAGCTACTGCACCCCTCTTTCCGCGGTAAAGCGGACACGACATCATCATCATTTGACTTTATAAGAAATTTCTCGAAGAATATATCGTTTATTGAAATAGGTTTCACCATGATAATCTATTTTTAAGAGAATTATTAGTATTTTAAACTAATTATATATAAAATAATGGTGATTTTATGTAAAACTTGGATCTCTGATCATCACACGATATAGGAGTTTTTTTAACAATAAAAACCATTTACTTAGTGTAACAATAAAACCATTTACCCAAATAAATACGCTTGCAATCAGCAGTAGGTCATTTCGCACTTGCAAACAATCAAATTACGAAGATGCCTAAAAGATCCTTTTGTAGAAATTAAAAAAAAATCAATAAAAAGTAATCAGATATTTTAATTAAAATATGCTTTAGAAATTAAATAAAAATTAAGCTAATATTTTTATTAGAAGATGCTTATGTAGAAATTAAGTAAAAATTCAATAAAAAATAATATTTATTTTTTATTGAATTATAATGATATTTTAATTACAAGATGCTTATGTAGAAATTAAATAAAAATTCAATAAAAATTAAGCTAATATTTTAATTAGAAGATGCTTATGTAGAAATTAAGAAAAAATTCAATAAAAAGTAATCAGATATTTTAATTAAAATATGCTTATGTGGAAATTTTAAAAAAAGTAAGCTAACATTTTAATTAGATGTTAATGTAGAAATTAAGCAAAAATTTTAAAAAAAGTAATCTGATACTTTAATTAAAAGATGCTTATGTAGAAATTAAATAAAACCTCAATAAGAAGTAATCTGATTTTCGAAGTTAAGGAAGAGTTCCCGAAGTATAAAGGACCTTACAGCGGTTAATCTGACCTTAAAATAATTAATATAATATTTCAGTAAAACTCTTTAAAATGGAAATTAAAAGCTTCTAAGTAATGTGCGAGTTTTTCATGCGCGTTATGGTCAAATTGCGCGCTATACTTTCAATACATCATTACGAACAATATGATTTAACCTGTCCCACTAAGTGACCGATTCACAATAACAGAATCTCCCGGCCTAAACTGCTCTCCATAACCCTCAAGGGCACGCATTCTACCGCGAAACGGAAAACCCCCTCTTTAGAACACCAACTCCGACAGCATGGAATGAAAAACGAAACAAAAGAAAGAAAAAACGCGCTGACCCCACTTGACAAGATCGAAGACCTCTAACAGCCACCTTTAAACTCGGCCAACGAAACAAAAGGAAGGCAACAACGAGGGGGGCGGCGGAATCGCCATCTATATCCTTTTGACCTTCCTGTCACCGCATCGAAAACTTGGCAAAACAAAAAGAGATTAAAAAGAAAACGGCGTTCGAGGATGAGCACGAAGTGTGGGAGTAGACGCCACCCACACAACAATACCTGGTGAAATGGAACTTGGACAATCGCAGCTTGCTGACACGAATTTCCTATGTGTTAATGCCATTCATCGCTCTGTGACAGGAGAAAGCACGCTCTTCCCATACCTCTGCCGGGTTCCCAGGCGGTCCCTTGAATAAGTTCCGAGAACTGATTATTCGCCGGAACAGCACCGGCGGGAAAGGTTTCACCGAAATTCCGATTCTCACAGGAAAAGACCTTCGCTCATGCTATTATATCTATTGTGGTCATTAGGACCTATGGACATCTAGACAGATTTCCGAAGTCCATCTATATCCAAGGCCCGACTTAGCTTAGTTTGGGCTCAGGGCAAAAATTTCTTTGAGGCCCCCTCTTCTTCACTTCTTTAGTAATAAAGAACATTCATTAAAAAAGGAAACGTATAGTAAAAAATTACTATTCGATTTGGGGGCCCCATTTATATGGGGGCCCGGGGCAGCTGCCCCTGCCTTAGTCAGGCCCTGTCTATATCCAAATTTGAAGACATATCTCTTTTCGACGCTAGCTAACTTATGATAAATTCAAACTTACTTCGAAGCAAAGGCAGCGAAATTTTAATATGACGTCGAAAATGCATTCCCTTTCATTTTTTAAGAATATTCCTTATAAAATTGGAAATGCCCATCAATTTAGAAATGAATTAGCTTTCTTTAGTGATCACCTGTTGGATAACATACATTAAAGACAATAATTTAGTAATTTCAGACAACTTTTACCAACTATTTATCGCACTAAATAATTCTATTTTTAATTATACTTATTCATCTAATTGGTTAGCTATACAATCAAAGAGCCAAAATAGGTCCAATTATAAGGATTTTATTTCAAATTTTTATCAGAATTCTTGAATGGAATATACGAATGAAAGTGTCATAAGAAATGAGGTAATTTATTTCAAATGCTTTTTTTTATGAAATAAAAATCTGCGAAATTGGAAATGGTTGAAATATGGTACTCTGTGATGGGTTTTCCTCTCTTATAGAAAATATACTAATAAGTAGTATTAATTTTTTTTGCAGTAATAGAGGGTGATGGGAGGTAATGACCATGAATAGACGACCCCTGTGCTTAAATTAAAAAAAAAATTAAAAATAGACGAGATTGGTACAATTGTTGGACTGGAGGAATTATTTTTTTTATTTCTCTAATTGTATAAAATTATATAATTTATTAAATCTAAAACTGATGATATTTCAAACCTCCCCTTCCCTTTTGACCATTTAATATACTTTTCTTTGTATAAAGAATGGCTAAGAGAAGATAAATGGCGCTCGTGATATAATACTTTATATCCTTCTTATTTTATTTCTCTTTGCAATGTCATATAGAGGGAATTGCGCTCCCATTTGCAGTCATAGTGCTCCCTAATCATCATCATTGTGCTTCCTAGTAGTCATCATATTACTCCCTAGTAGTCATCATAGTACTCCCTAATAGTCATCATAGTGCTTCTAATTAGTCATCATTGTACTTCCCTCAAGTCATCATAGTGCTCCCTAATAGTATCATAGTGCTCCTTAATAGTCATCATAGAGCTCCCTAATAGTCATCATAGTGCTTCCTAGTAGTCATCATATTACTCCCTAGTAGTCATCATAGTACTCCTTAATAGTCATCATAGTCCTTCTAATTAGTCATCATTGTGCTCCCTAATAGTCATCATAGTCCTTCTAATTAGTCATCATTGTGCTCCCTAATAGTATCATAGTGCTCCCTAATAGTCATCATAGTGCTCCCTAATATTGACACTCATATTGTTTATATCTGCATCGATCCTTGATGGCTACGTCACAATATATAATATGTAAAACCATTTGTTTTTATTTATTCTTCCTTTCGCGTTAAAAGTATGCGATTGCCATTGCTACCTGACCTTAGTAAAATGCAATATAAATCAAGTTTAGTTCGAAATTTAAACTCAGATGTAGGTTTTGCACAAAATTCTAAATCTATCTTAAATGGTTAAATTATTTGATTCGACCTAAAATCAGAATAACTGAATAATCCAATCGTCCGCACTTAGAAGAATGTATCCGAAAATCGATAATATATGAATCCACCTTTGAAATGGTGTGATAAAAATTCCTTCTGAAGTCTTCTTTGAAGCTTCTTATTAATAAAAGAGAGATTTTTTTTTTTCAAATTTCTTAGTTCGAAATTATTTTAATGATACATGAATTTAAGAAATTAATTAAATATAGTTAATTGAATTAATACCAATCATCTTATAGCTTGAATTAACATTTCCTTTTCTGTAATTCTAACACTTATGGATATGTCTTTATTGCTATTCATTATATAAACATAAAATTCTTATAATTGATACATAAATAGAAAATATAGATTAAAAAAACGTATCTAATATCGTTAAAAGGCAAGTGGGTATAATGTCCTGTAACTAAAACAAAGAAGGGCATGAAAAATTTTAAACTATACTTACATTTTTTAAACAAATTGCCAAAATTATAGACCAAAATTGCACAGAAATGAAATTAGCAACACTGAAAAGTTATCTTTAAAATTATTGGTAAAAGTGGTATAAAACGAGTTTTATTAAATTAATTATATGCTTCGAAGTTATTACTTTTATTATAAATTATATGTTACGTAGTTACTTATTTTGATTACTTCCTAATTAGAAATTTAATTAAAATTGTGGAAAATCTTTTTTTGGTGTGCTTCTTTTACTCAATGCGTTATTAATCGTCAAATTTTCATTCATAGTCTCGATCCATCCGACGTAATGTTTTGAATGATTTTTTTCCCATCATGATGTAATTATTTACAAGCAGCACGTCAGCCTATTAGCATTATCATGTTGAAAGCAGCGGTAAACGTTTAGATCTGATGAAACAGTTGAGGGTCCGTAGTAAAGTAAAAAGGTGGGGAAAAAAGGTAGCATTGCCCCAGGAGTAAGTCTTGATGACTTTGTAAGAATATATATTATGATTTTTTATCCTGTCAGAACATGATGTTATTTTGGGAATGAGGTAGAAAAAAAATCCGTACACGAAAAATAAAAAAAACCGTAGGCGAAAAATTGAAATTTTATTATCTGCACGAGCAAGTCAAAAAATTAGCTTTTAATAGCATGATGCCATCCCATTTATAACAGCTCTGATTTTTTTAAAAGTAAGTTAATGACTGCAGCAAATAAAACCTAGAAAAACGTAAGTTTGAGTATGTGATTACATGAAATGAAATAAATAGGAATTGTGATATATTTTTTAAAACAATAAATGCAGGACAAATTTTTTGGGATCGTTTGAAAACCAAAGTGACTCATTTAACGAAACAGTTAAAATGAATGAAAATATAATTTAACTTGCACGAGCACGTGATGCCTGGCTGTTCAAGAAATAAAGTTCTGACATGATACGTTGAAATATGCATAGCAGATTTCATTTTAATCTTTATCTTTTATTATTTAAAAAATGTGTCAAAAATAACCGTAAAAGAAAAATTATTATCTTGAAACAAATATAAATCTTGATGATTAAACAGAGTCGATATCAGGGTTTAAATCTAAAATAGAGAAGACCGATAGTAGGGATACTTAACTTAAATTGCTATATTTTTATAACGATGTTTATTATCATGTCAGAGCATGATATTGTTTTGGGAATGAGTTTTTCTGGCGTCGACGAAAATCTGTAGGCGAAAAATTGAAATTTTATTATTTTAATTGCACGAGCATTTCAAAAAAATCAGCTTTTAATAACGAGTTGCCATCACATTTACAAAAGATCTGATAAAAAAAATAAGTTATACAGCAAATAAAACCTAGAAAAATGTCATTTTGGGCACGCGGTTATATGAAATGAAAAAAACAGGAAATGGGATATATTTTTTAAAACAATCAATTCGAGACAATTTTTTTTGGATCATTTGCAATACTAAAATGACTCATTCAACGAAACCCTTAAAATGAATAAAAACATAGTTTAAGTGGCAGAAGCTCATGGTGATTGGCCGTTCAAGATATTAAGTTCCGACGTGATACATTGAAATATGCTTAGCAGATTTCATTTTAATCTTTATATTTTATTATTTTAACCAAAATATGTCAAAAATAACCGTGAATGAAAATTTATTACCTAGATAGAAATATAGTTCTTGATGATTAAACAGAGTCGATATCTGGGTTTAAGTCTAAAATAGAGAAGACCTATAGTGGGTATATATTTTTATAACGACGGGATGATATATTTTTATAACGACGGGATGATATATTTTTATAACGACGTTTATTATCATGTCAGAACTTGATATTGTTTTGGGAATGCAGTTTTCTGGCGTCAACAAAAAATCTGTAGGCGAAAAATAAAAATTTTATTATCTGCACGAGCATCTCAAAAAATCAGCTTTTAATAACAGATTGCCACAAAAGCTCTGATTAAAAAAATAAGTTAATGACTACAGCAAATAAAATTTAAAAAGTGCGTGATGATATGAAATGATATAAATAGGAAATGTGATATTTTTTTAACAATCAATGCGAGAAGTTTTTTGGATCGCTTGTTAAATCGATTTTTTTTTTTGGATTGTATACTAAAGTGACTCATTCAATGAAGCAATTAAAATGAATAAAAATATAATTAAACTTGCACGAGCAAGTGGTGCTTGTCCGTTCAAGAAATAATGTTCTGACATGATACATTGAAATATGCATAGCAGATCTCATTTTGATCTTTTTATTTTTATAGTTGATTTGTTGAGCCAGTGCATATGTTTTTCTTCCTCCTTAATTTAAATCCTTTATTAGATTAATTTGCAAGTTTCCTTATGAGAAGTTAATCCTTTCTAAAACCGGCTTTCTGGCACAGAGGTAGAGCGTCTTCATCGTGTTCTGGGCTTTCCGGGTTCGAGTCCCGATCAGGGCATGGTTGTTCTTCTGTGTACTATCTTTAAGGTGATAGAATGTGCCCTCCCCCACTGTAAAAAGAGGCTGTGCAAGCGAATGTAATAAATGCGTGTCTCTTCATATGATCTAAAATTCAGACTTGTGCCCTCGGGTGCTCAGGGGTCCATACCTTCAGAAGCTACTGCCCCCTCTTCCATTGTAAATGCAGACACGCGATCATCATCATCATCAATTCTTTCTAAAAAATATCTTACGAGCGTAGTGTCTATTAAGGAAACTATTCAACATCTGCGACCACTTCATGCTTTGACGTGAATCAAAATTGTTGTAAGGACACCACACCGTAATTAAAAAAACCTAAATGACATCACCCACCGCAAATGATGTCATTTGGACCTAAAAGCTGAAGTCTTAATTCCATGGGATGTAATGACTCACATGATCTCATACTTTATTACTCATTAAAATTTTTTTACCCATGGCATTTTTTTTACCGGGTACCAAATTAGAAACAAAAGTCAGAACGTGGGAGAACGCATAGCGCCACGTGGCCGGGACGCAATTCCGTCGCTCTGCCGTTTTTCCCACAGAATCGAACACTTTCCCATGCGGGTGCACGCGACCGTCGCATGCGCCACCTCCTGCGATTCGATTCCCACTACCCTCATAATGACCTGGATGCGACAAGATCGGCATCTTCTTCGAGCGATGTGAGAAAACACAATAACTTAGTACTCGGAGGTCGGTGACGTCATCGAGGTCGGTTCATGGTGGACGGTGAGAAAAAGCGAAAGCGTTCATTCCATGCCATCAATTCGCAGCTTTTTAGTTATGTGAAATATGCAAGAGTTTGGGAACGGAGGTTTTCATTGAACTGGTTTGGTATAATTTGTATTAGAAACCTCTCGAGTAACAGTTAGATGCTTCGTTCTATCCCATTTTGAGCAGAAATATTGCTAATATTTCTCTTCAATTTGAAATAGACAAAAATTTACCTTAAGACATTGATATTAATAGCTAAATTTCCTTGTATAAACAATTGAATCACTTTAATACCAATTTTAATTAATATTAATTGTCTTCCAGTACAGTATTAATATTTTTAATCTAGCAATGCTAAGTATTTCGATGAGCTACATTTATCAGAAAAATATATATATATTGTTTTTAACTAGCCGCCTATGGCGACAAAACTGGTTTTCGATCATTAATTTCATGTAGCTTACTCTTGATGTTTTTGCTGCTAAACACTTATATTAAAAATTTGATATAATCGTGCTATTTTAAGACTTACACTCGTACTTACTCTTGATGTTTTCGCTGCTAAACACTTATATTTAAAATTTGATATAATCGTGCTATTTTAAAGCTTACACTCTTACTTACTATTGATGTTTTCACTGCTAAACACTTATATTTAAAATGTGATATAATTGTGCTATTTTAAGACTTACACTCTTACTTACTCTTGATGTTTTCGCTGCTAAACACTTTTATATTTAAAATTTGATATAATCCTGTTATTTTAAGACTTCACTGTTTTGTTTACTGTGCAATACACCTCTCTGATTTCTTTGAATTGAAATTTTTTAAAAAAATCTTTAATTTGAAATACGTATTTGTTAAAACTTCGATTAATGCATTTCGCTGAAACAAATGTATTACGTTTGATTCAAAGTAAAAGAATTCAGTATCAAAATGTTATGTGCATTACAGATTATTTTTCCTAATTTCTTGCATTAGTATTATAACAATTACTCAGAGGGTTATTCAATAAAAATCTCGCTGATTCGATTAAAAAAAACAGTAAAATATATTAATAAAGCTGTCCTTGACAAGTCTCAAAATGAAGACCAGGGTTTCTTAAAAACATGAATTTATTATTCAGCCATAAAAACATAACTTGCTTCTTGGAGTATTAAAAAGATAAAGTATAATTTTCGCTTCTTGGAGTATTGAAAAGATATTGGAGTATTAAAAAGATATAAAATATAACAAATAGATTCACAAACATGATCGGTGCATGTATTGTGAAGTTTATACACCCATCGCGAAGTCAATATCTGCATCCCAATAAGAAAATAGAACCACTTTTATTTATCTCAGACATATCTTCTGTGTTGCCAACGAAGATCTACGAAACATGCCCCGACTGTACGCAAATTAGTGAGATCATGGCATAGGATTGAAAAAAAAAAAACCCTTCAAAACATCTAACAAAAGCAATAATAATAATATATTTACGGATTTCCTACTATATTACATTAAAGAAAAGCAGTGTTGTATAATGAAGGCACTTAAATTTTTTTTCATAGTTTCTAAGTTGGGAAATTAACCCTTTCAAGGGCATGGGAAGTATGCTTTCCACTAAATTTATCAATATTCGAATGAAGTTAAGTAGATTGGGACAAGTTCTGATGCATTTTTCAATAAGACAAAACCTTATATGCTTCAGCTCTTTATTTAGCACAAAATGCTACGTTTTGAATTGCTGCTTATTAATTAATTAACCAAATTAATTGATTAATCAAATTATATTTATGTAATAAGTTAAATGAATCGCTTTTTAAAGCCAATCTCAATTTTAAAAATATTTTAATATTCCATAACTGGAAAAACTATGGTCCTTTAAAGGGTTAAACCTTAATGTAAGTAGAGAAGATTTCAAATAGTATATGGAATACATGCTTTAAATACGACCAATTCATTACAGAAAAATAAGCCGTTACTTTTACGCACACACAAACACACACAGAGAACACAGAGAGAGAGGGAGAGAAAGTAATTGAATTTTATAAGTAACCCAGTTTTAGCTTAATGTCTAACATTTCCTCGAATTTTAGTTATAAGTAAATAACTTAACATAAAAATAAAAATTAAATTTAGATTTTTTAAAAAAATTGTTAAACAACTAATTATAACTGGGAACTTTTTCTATGCATGTGAACATAAAATATCTCTCGATTTGACTCTACAATTACAGTTTTCAAATTCCTTTGTGCTTGACTGAAAAAGAGTATCAGACTTAAATTGAATAAATTTGATTACTCGCAATTTTATTTAAATTAAATAAATTTATTAAATTTAATTTGATGAAATTAGCATCTAAAGAATTCAACTCAGGTGCCATGATCTTCCTTGGATCACTTTTAAAATTTGTGAGGTCGGCTTCAAAATAGTTTTCATGTGGTATCATAGTAAAAGTCACTGTAGGGAAAAGTGTCAATATTTTTTCCCCTAGTGTCACGATGTTGACTTAATCTTTGTATGAGAATTAAGCCTTCTGAGGTGAAGTAAATCGATTTTAAAACTTCAAAAATTTCTTCTATTTGGCCATTCATCTGCTAAAATAAGTTTATATATTTAAAATTAAATTTAAATATGTAATATACATATAAATATTAAATATGTTTGCACACACACACACATATAAATTTAAAAAATGCTATTTGTATGAGAATTAAGCCTTCTGAGGTGAAGTAAATCGATTTTAAAACTTCAAAAATTTCTTCTATTTGGCCATTCATCTGCTAAAATAAGTTTATATATTTACAATTAAATTTAAATATATAATATACATATAAATGTTAAATATGTTTGCAGACACACACACGCATAAATTTAAAAAAATGCTATCCCTTTAATCCGAAACGCATTACAGGAATTTATTTTTGACAATCTGTTAAAAATGACATTCTTGTGTATAAAAATATAGGAAAATATTTCGAAATTTCGGAATACTTCAAAGAGACGATTCTCCATTTATTACTCGAATATTGATTATAAGGAAATTCAAGGATGAAAATTCTGTCAACGATACTTTTCTCAAATATGCCGAACAATATTTGAATCAAATATGCCACTTTAATACTCGGTAATATTGGTAATTAATGAAGTCAAATATGCAAGTTAATTGATCAAAGTCGCCAATTAAGGGATGCGATTATGTTTCCGCGTTTCTCAAGATTGATATTAATGTTGGGTAGATCATTCCAAATTCTTCTTAACGCAAAATCATTAATTTTACAATCAACACTACGAAAATGATAATTAACTAATTAATTAATGTAAATTTGATACAAGGTGGTCCAAAAATCTGTTATTAAAAGACATTTATCTTAATATAATCTAATTAATGATAATAATAAGAAAGTTCAATGCTTTAGGTTGAAAAACTCTGTAACATCTCATATATTATGCGAAAACTGCTTTGAGAATTTCGATCACAATTTAGTTGCTTGTACATAGCATCAAAAATTGTTTCCTTAACGCAGATTGATAGGAGTTAAAATAATTTGAATATAATCTTAATAGGATCTAATTAATAATAATGATCTGAAACTCAATAGTCTTGGACAGCGTTGAGAATTCTATTCATAATTCAGTTTTTTTTTTCATAATATCAGAAATTGTTCCCTTAATAAAAGTTGACAGGCACTGAAATAATTTGAATATAATCCTAGTATAATCTAACCTATTATAATGATAGGGAAGTTCGATACATTTAGATGAAAAACTTTATCATACATTATACTAAAACTGCTTTGAGAATTTCATTTGCAATTTAGTTGTCTTTTCATTGCATCAAGAGTTGTTTACTTAACGCAAAGTAATAGGTGTCAAAATAATTTGTTATGGATTTTATATATTTAAATCAAATATTTAAAATACTAAATACTTGGTTTCATTAAGAACTCTACAATATGAACTATTATCAAGGGAATTAATATCACAGTCTATGTCTTTAAATGTGGTTATTTTAGGATATATATATATATATATATATATATATAATTTTATACAATTGGTTTGATTGTCGCAATGAAGTTTACATACCCAATACATTGAATAAACGTGAATTTATTAAAGTTACATATTCATAATATTTATTACAATTTGATGCTTAAAAATTTTGTTATCACAAAAGTCATGAGCATCAAGTTATGTTTATGCCATTTAATTTAAACATAGTCCGTTATGTGACGAAAGGTCATTAATTAATAATAAAAATAGCTTTAAAACCTTTTTTAGTGCGCAAAAAAGCCTTTTATATTCTTTAATTTCTTTCATTAATTCTTTAAATTTTCAATTTATAATTTATATATTTAAATATAGTAATTTTGATTTTTTTTTTGGATTTACTATTAAGTGCCATGAATAGTATGGAATAAAAATTTAGTTACATCAATTGATTTCTGGCGATAAAATAGTTTATTCTAATAGAGAATACACAAATGTAAGAGCTTTGACACGCTGAAATAAGAATGAAAAATTATTACAAAATTGTATACTTTTAAATAATAAAGTGAGAGAACTAATAAAAAGCATTTAAAGATAACAATATTAAAAACGATTGACCAAAAGAATCAGTATGATGAGTTTGCAAGGTAAGAAGAAATTTTTAACAAATGATTAGCAATTATAAGATGTTACGTTATATTAATTTTTATTTACAATGCCTTCTATTTTGTAAAAAAAAAAAGAAATTTTATGCAAACATAAAATAATTCAAGATTCAAATTCATTCAAGATTTTTTTAAAATCTAAAATCATTTGATTTTACTGAGAAAAAAAATATGATACTGAATAATGACAGAAGAAAGAAATTGGACTAAATATAAATGTAAACAAAGCAAAATAAATTTATGAAATACTGTATAGGGAAGACATAAATAGAATTACACTCAAGTTAATATTATTGAGATGATACTTTTATGGTGAATTAGTTTGAGAGAAAAAAAAATGACTACTCTTGACATGGCATGTTTCCGAACTATTACCAAAAAATGCCATTATTTTAAAACAAACAAATTTAAAAAAAACACGACCAACTATCATACAATACTCTTTCAAAAATTTCTCTTACAGAACTATTTACCAAATAATGCAGACGGAATAATTTTTCATCATATATTTAAATTACTTTTTTTATTGGAGAAGTGAACAAAAATTGACAAAAAAAAACCCATTTTAATGATTACTGCATATTTTATTTTATACAATAGTGGACATAAGAACAGAAACATAAAAAAAGTTCTTTTTTTTTTAAAAAAAATTACTATATAGCGATACCAATTATCTTAAAAATTCTGAGTTATTTAGTTTATATTTAGTTGCTATTGTGAAATGTTTTAAATTTACATAAAAATAAATGTTTAAATTATAATTTTCCAAGAATCAAAAATAAAAAAGTGTGCAAAACCTTAAGATAATTAAAAAACAAACACACAAAAAAAGAACGTATGAGCAACAAACTTTTTTGCTTCGGAATTAGCCATGGAAATCAAGCAAATTTATTTGAACTATTATAATTTAAAACCAATTAAACTTGATTATATATATAACTGAATTATATTTAGATTACTTTGAAAATAACCCTTGTAATGATATCTTGCATCTTCTTAAATCATAATTTATTAAAATTCAAATTTGTTTAATAAAAATCACGTTCTGGAAACATTGTTTGATGCAAACTCTTTATCGTTTGGCATTTTGAATAATATTCGTAATAAATTCGTTTTATTAAATTAGCAACAAATATAAATTTACCTAAACAGTAATATCTAAAAAAGTTATTATTATTTCTCCTTTTGATTTCAAATTTTTGCGAATTTAGTTTGTTTTATTAAACTGACAATGAAACTAGATAATAATATCAGTTATTGATAAATAATCTAAAAAAAATATATAGTTATGGGATTCGAACATTTGTTTAATAATTTTTTTTTATTTTTGCATTGGAATCTTAACGTGAAATATTTATTTATATTATATAATAAAAGACTGCATAATTTATGAATTATGCATAAGATTTGCTTTAGCTGGAATAATGATTCAAAATTAGAATTCAAAACAAGAGTATGATAAATGATCAAGAAGAAGAAGAAGAAAAGAAAGACGTGAAAAGAAAATAATAAAATAAAAAGGAAGTCTGAATCTACTTTTTAAAATTATTTTTTTATGGAGCTAAAATTAGAATTCTTCAACTGCTTAAAGGCTTTCAAGTATTATTTCTATTTATGGTATCAAATTTTGGCAACGATTAAACTACTTTTTTGCTTGTATTCCGATGAAAAATTTGTTAACTTTGTCAACTTTATTTCTGCTTTTAAAAAAATCATAAAAGAAAATCAATAAAAATATTTTTTTCCAGTATTTTCCTTTCCTTCGTACAGAAAAAAAAATTGATAAATCAATTAATTTTCAAAAAGCATTTTATTTTTGGAATTTAATTTTAACGAATAAGTGACGAAACCATAGATTGAATATTCACTTTTTGCTCAAAAATAATTAATTTAATTAATGAATTTATGTGAATTCAGTCACAACTTTATAATTAGTTTTCATTTTCATTTTCGCACTAATTCATTTTTATATTTATCCCTATCAATTATTATTTACTGTTCTATCTTAGTGTCTCTTTCATTATGAAATATAACCGTGATTATATATGATTAGCATTTGATTAAGTAATGGTTGCTATTTTTTAAAGAAATTTTAGACTGTAGCTAATATTGTGTAAATTTTTGTCATTGTTAGTTATAAATATGAAACCTCGTTTTTAATTCATTTTTATGATTTTATTTTATTTATTGTTAAAATAGACTTTGGTGCCAAGATATGTTGGTTTGCCAAAAAAATATTAAGTTTGATTTCAATTAAATATTTTACATATAACTTTTTATATGATTCATTCTCATACATATTTTAAATATTAAATTGTAATAAACATAGTAACTGTCATTTTAATAGCCTTATACTGCGTTTTATTCTGAACATGACCTTACCATCCTAATGGAATGAAAGTTTCTCATAACATTATAGCATCAACAAAAAGTAACTACCTCAAAGATTTGTCCTTTAATTGCATATTGTTTTTTTTTTTTTTGAATTACGGCAGGGTTTTTTTTTGTTGTTGTTGCTGTTTCTATTCCCCCTGGTTAGAAAATATACAAAATGTTTTTTTCTCTTAGTTTCCAAACGAAAGAAAATCTACTGATTAAATTTTTGATGAAACTATATGTGAATTTCTTTCAAAAAATAATTATTGCTGAAAATAACAGAACTTTCTTCTAAATTATCTAAAATTTAAGGAAAAAATTTCTTAACAAGTATGATTAAAATACATTAAAATTGGAGCAAAAATCATTTTTATGCAATTATATATTGAGAAATTGCCTTAAAAATGCTATGATTTTGCTTTAATTTATTAAAATTGGAATTAAGCTGCCGACTTAGAGAGCATTCACAATTTCCAAAATATTTTGTACCTAGCTTTAAATGAAATGATGTATCCTGTAGAGCACAGCTCATGCACAATTACAACTTTTGTTTTAAAAGTTCCATTTTTATTTATATTCTTTCACCCCCCCCCCTTTAAAGCAACTTTCTTATTTGAAAATAAATGAAATAATTTTTTAGAAGGATTTCGTATTCTTTTGAGAATATTTAAATCAACTCGTTAATTTGAACCTGATGATCATTTAATTTCACGAAAAATAATAATATGAAAATATTTTAATGATAAATTTGTATTTAATTGTAACACATGCAAATAATAGATTTATGGTGGGCCCAATTGCGTAAAATTATTTGATTCCTCTTTATATAAATTCATGTAATTAACATTTTGTGAAAGATATGAGACTATCTAAATTCAGTAAAATTTGTCTAATGCAAATTTAAAAGACTGATACAAATAAAACAGATACAGATACATTGAAGTAAAACTGGATCTAAGAAGAAATGCAACAAGTTTTTTAATTAATTTTTTAATTAAAAAGTGTATCAAAGATTCATTTTCAATATTCAACAATTTTAATGTGTATTTATAACTAAAAATTACTATTAAATAATTTTGTCAAGCAATTACTATAAAAATTGTTATAATTATTAATAAAAATTTCTGATAAATTAAGAAATAGTAATTTCAATGCATAAATGATTTTCATTAATTAGTTGCATCCCAGCATCTTAAATATACTGCGGCAGGCCAATATCCAATGATAAATCTGAAAAATAAATTGAATGATCCACATCTGAAAAGCTTAGTTTTTAAAAATAAGTGATGTAACAGGACAACTTTTCCAGCTCGCCCCCTAGCGGTCACTTCCCAAAACTTCAGTCTGTGTTCTGGAGTCATGGAGTAAACATGATGTTTTCCCCCGATTACTATATTTTTAACTAATTGTTTGTATTAATCGTATGTCAGTGTATTGTGATTTGTGTGTTATGTCCTTTAATGTTTATTAAAAAGATTTATGTAAATTTAGCTTCTTCCTTTAAGAGTTCTGTTTTTCCCTAGCAGGAATAGTTTTGGCGCCCATCGGTAACTCGTTTTGTTCACGGCTACAAAAATGGCTCCCCAACGCGCGGCCCGATCGTTTTTCACCCCACTGTAAACATCCATGTTTAGACTCCAGAGCAGAGGCTCGCTTTCCTTTTCAGGTTATTATTGCAAATTCATCCTGTAATTTTCGCAATTCAATCCTGAATTCTATGCTAATTCCGTCCTGGAATTGATGCATATAAACCTTCATCCCGAAGCTGTGTTTTGTTTGGTGATAAATCTTCAACCGAAGTTAGTTTCTTAGCGAAGAGTGTAAGTAACTTTTCATTTTATTGTCGTCAATCCTGACGCGTATTGAATTGTGAATGAGTACTGAAGAATTATTACAAATATTATTTATGTTTTGTTTAATATCGTATTCATAAGCAATTTATAAGAGGAAAAAAAAACATTTTTTCCTTCAATTACTTTTTTAGTTTACTTTTATAAAATTCTATATCGTATCAACGTCAATCCTGATGTATATAAGTTATGAATATTTGTTGTTGAAGAGTTAGTATAAATAGCATTGATGCTTATTTAAAAGCGTTTATAAAAGTAGAAAGAACCAGTGTTTTCATTCAATATTTCCGACCGGAAGTAGCTGGTGAAATTATTTCTGCTTTCTCTCTCTCTCTCTTCTTTCACGAGCAAATGAATTTTTAAGTAGATTAAAACTTTGAAAGTGTTCACCGGAAATAAAAAGCATTCTTTTAATTTGTGAATTGAGTATACCAGTCATATTAAATTGAAACTAATCATATATGTTCAAAGAAGTGTTGCTGAGTTTTGTTTTTAGAAGAAAAATACTAATACATATTCAGCTATTGTGTAATTTTATTTTTGATTATATGTGTTTTCAGAGGGATTTCTAACATTTTGAATAGAAGAGTTTTATTTCTTTTTAATTTCAAATATTTCATTGTTGTATTTTATTGCATAAATATAGCGTTTTAATATTATTTCTGTATGGTATTATTATGTCATTTATAATTTTAGTGCAAGAAATATGAAACTTAGTTGAAATCTTATTTAAATACAGGCAAATTTCATTACTTTCTAAATGATAAAACTTGAAATTGCATTCTTATTTGATTGTAGTAAATTATAAGTTATAACTTTAGATGATTTTCAGTGAAAACTTTTAATTATATTTTGTCTGATCAAATGAATGTTTATATACATATGTTTTTTTTTAACTCTATAAAGTATTTGGCATCATTTTTTTTCTTGCAATTGATTCACGATAGGAAGTGAAAATTTGTTTAAGTGTAAATACATTTTTGTACTGAGAGTAAATATATAAATTTTTGCTTATCAATTATACTTTTGCAATTGACTGCACTGTAAAAGAACTTATAATAATTTAAGGCATTTGGTTGCCTCCAGATAAGAACTCATTTATACTCCTTCTCTGGTTCCACTTTGATTCATTCACACCATGGCTTTCCTGGCTCAGTGCACAATAGATGATCTAAAAGCTCTAGCAATGGATCTTGGAATCGAAGTGAGAAGCGATATGACGTTCTTAAGAATAAAAGACCTCATTACTAAAAGTACATCATATGATACTAATTTCTGTAAAACTCGTCTTGCTTTTATACAAAAGAAAGCAGAAGAGGAAAAAGCTGTCGAAGCTCAACGCGTCGAAAGGGAACGTGCTTTTGAGTTAGAAAAATTGAAAATTCAACTTGAAATGCAAACAATTTCTCAAAAGGAGACAGTTCTAGAAACTGATCAGCATAGAATGGATATTACAAAAGTTGTCCCAAGATTTAACCGAAAAGAAGATGAAATAGGGCTCTATTTGACAATATTTGAACGTCAATTAAGATTCTTAAGCATTCCAGAATCAAAATGGATTCCTTATTTGATAAGCTCATTGCCTATTGAAATAGCACAGCTTATTGCGAGAGAAGACGAGGAAGATTCACAAAATTACCGTAAAGTTAAAGAAATGCTTCTTAAACGATACCGATTAACTGCGGATCGTTTCCGACAATTATTTTCTCAACATAAGAAGAGCCCAGATACAACTTGGAGAGATTTCTACTTTGAAATATCAGCATATTTTGAGGGTTGGATCACAGAACTTAACATTAAAGACTTTGAACAGCTTAAAAGTCTAATCATTAGCGACCAAATTAAGAAAAAAGCCCCACCTGATCTTAAGGAACATTTTCTTGATTCATGGGCCAATTGGAACCAGCCTTTAGAACTAGCAGAGAAATTGGATTCCTATGAAAATAACCGCCAAGGTTCTAAGAAACTGTCAGCTTCACTTAACAAACAAAATTTTAGAAGTGACTTCGCAGTAACAGAGAGAAGGTCTAAGTTCCCTACCATATCAAGAGAAGACAAACAGGAAAAGACAGCGAGAAATGTATTCTCCAGGAAGACAAACTCTATCCCAGAAAGAAGAGCTGTCCAATGTTATGGATGTGGAACACCGGGTTATATACAATCTAAGTGTCCTACCTGCTCAGCTTCTAAAAGTGAAGTTAAAGCGTCTGTAAACAGAATGGATTTATTTACTCTTGAATCTGTAATATCGCCTAAGAGTTTGATTGTTCTCAAAATTTGTGGAGTAGAATCTGCTGTATGTGCCGATACTGGTGCATCTCACTCTATTGCTGGAGAAAAGTTGTTCCATATGCTACAAAGCAAAAAAGTAAAATTTGAATCCAAGACGTTTTCTTTGACACTCGCTGATGGAACACAGAGAAACGTAGCTGCCTTGACTGCGATTGTAAATCTTGAGGTTGAAGGTAAGGTGATACCGACAGAATTAATTGTTTTACCGGAAGCAAAGGGAAACAGAACACTCCTAGGGACAGATTTTCTCCAGTCTGCTGGAATTGTTCTTGATGTTCCCAATGGTAAATGGCATTTTTGTGAAAAACCTCAGATCCAGTATTCTTTTTACAAGGTACCTCCCAACAATGAAAATTGCTTTGTTGCCGAATCCAAAGAAAAGATTCCTGAACTGTCCAGTTCCAGTCAAGCTCCCGAAACTTCGTCTAATATAAATCTTCGAAGTGACGAGGGTAGGCATCTAACAAAAGAACAACGTGACCAGTTAAACAGCGTACTACAAGAGTACAAGAGTTGCTTCGAACCAGGGGGAGAACCAACGCCGTTTTGTGAACACCGTATAAATACTGGAAATAATCCACCGGTTGCAGAACCACCTTATCGCATGAATCCTGCGAAAAAGGAATTGCTAAAAAAAGAATTGGACACTCTCTTGTCTGACGGTATAATTGAAGAATGTGAATCCCCGTATGCCAGCCCTGTCGTACTGGTTTCTAAACCTAATGGTAGTATGAGACTTTGTGTGGACTTTCGCAAACTTAACGCTATTACTGTTGCGGACACGTATCCCCTACCACGCATGGACGATTTGCTCACAGAAGCTAAGTCAACCACTTATATGTCAACTATGGATCTCAAATCGGGATATCATCAAATAAAAGTGCATGAAGCTGATCAAGACAAAACAGCTTTCATTTGCCCATTTGGAACGTACAAATATTTGCGCATGCCTTTTGGACTACGAAATGCACCTGCAACATTTCAACGCCTGATCGACAAATTTATAACAGGTCTAAAGAATGTTTTTGCTCTATCTTATTTAGATGACATTATTATTTTATCAGAGACTTTTGATAAACATCTGAGCGACTTACGAGCTGCTCTTGAAAGACTTTCTTTGTTTAAACTACATGCGAACAGAGAAAAATGCCATTTCGCTTGTGATCGCGTAAAATATTTAGGTCACTGGATAACATCAAATGGAATAGAAGTTGATCAGGAGAAAGTATCCGCAATTCAAAAAATTCCTGTTCCAACTAATGTGAAAGAAGTCCAGTCCTTCTTGCAAACTTGTTCATGGTTTAGAAGATATGTTCCAAACTTCGCAAATATTGCAAGGCCTCTTAGCAATCTTACTAAAAAGAATGTACAATGGATTTGGGGTCCTGAACAACAAGAAGCATTCGAAACCTTGAAGAAAAGATTAATGACACCTCCCGTGTTAAAACAACCAGATGGATCAAAGCCATTTCGTATCCGAACAGATGCTAGCAGTTATGCTCTTGGAGCTGTCCTTACCCAAGGAGAAGGTCCAGAGGAGCATGTTATTGAATATGCCAGCCGCCTTCTTATTCCAGCGGAGCAGAATTACTCAACTACAGAAAGAGAAGCACTAGCAGTAGTTTGGGCTCTTGAGAAATTTCGTGGTTATGTCGAAAACCAAGAAATTATAATAGCAACTGACCACCAGCCTTTAAAATGGCTTATGAGCATCAAGTCGCCATCAGGTCGTTTGGCAAGATGGGCACTTCAGATCCAATCTTTTAATCCCAAAATCGAATATACGCCTGGTAAGTCAAATGTCCTTGCAGACATGTTGTCTAGGCCTACTAATTTAAATGAAGATGTCCCTTGTGACGTATTTGCAGTATCAGCTGATTTCCCAGTAAGAGGGCCAAGAGACATCCGAGAAGAACAGTTGAAAGACGAAGAATTAAAGAAGATAATTGACTGCTTTGAAAGTAGTTCAAAAGATGAGAATTTTGCTAACTGGACAAGCCGAGGTTATTTAATGAACCAAGGTATTCTGTATCGCTATTCACCCGAAGTAGAAACAGAAGAAGCACAACTCGTAGTTCCTGTTCAGGAAAGAGAGAGAGTTTTGCAAGAGTACCATGATGCTCCAACAGCTGGACACTATGGGGCAGAAGGGACTTACAATAAAGTCGCCTGCCGATACTATTTTCCAGGAATGCGGAAATATATTGCGGAATATGTTAGAAATTGTCCGGATTGTAATCGTTATAAACCGAGTAATCAAAAGCCAGCCGGTCTTCTGAGAACTCCAGTATATGCACAGAGATTTGAAACTCTTGCTATTGATTTGTTTGGTCCTCTTCCTGAGACCTCAACTGGTAAGAAGTGGATTTTTCTCGTAGAAGATACCAGTACAAAATGGGTGGAGTTGTTTGCTCTTAAAGAAGCAACATCAGTAAACTGCGCAAAAACCTTAGTCGAAGAAGTATTCCTAAGATTTGGACTTCCACGTAGACTTATCAGTGATAATGGTTCACAATTTGTCAGTGCTGTAATGCAACAAACTTGCAATTTTCTTGGCATCAAGCAAGACCTTATTCCTCTGTATCATCCCCAATCCAACCCATCCGAACGTAAAAATAGAGATCTCAAACCCCGACTTGCCATACTAGTCAGAGATGAACACGACACTTGGGATGAAAAACTACCAATGATTCGCTTCGCACTAAACACTGCCAAATGTGAAACAACCGATCACACAGCAGCTTATTTGCAATTTGGTAGAGAACTAAGAACGACAGATGATGTCACACACGACTTAAGAGCCCTGATTGACAATGATAATTTCGTAGCTGAGATAACCCTATATCTCAAACGGTTTGCTCGTTTAACTGCAGAGATTAAAGATCACGTCGAGCAAAAGCAAGACAAGCGTAAAGCTTATTACGATCGTCGACGACGACAAGTTTACCACATGCCAGGTGATCTAGTATGGGTGACATTGCATCCTGTTAGCAAGTCACAAAATAAGAAAAGTCGCAAATTTATGCCCAAGCGGGAAGGACCTTATTTAGTGGTTACTAATCGTTCACCTACTACGTATGACATTGCTGACCCAGCAAAGCCAAATGAAGTCCTTGGGACTTACCACAGCTCAGCCTTACGAGCCTATGAACTTCCAGTCGCTAGAGACAGTGGAACTGTAGTACCTCTCCGGAGACGTGGCAGACCAAAGAAGTTATGTGCTGACTCTTCGCCGAGACGTCGTGTGAGCCAGAGGGGGAGTCTGTAACAGGACAACTTTTCCAGCTCGCCCCCTAGCGGTCACTTCCCAAAACTTCAGTCTGTGTTCTGGAGTCATGGAGTAAACATGATGTTTTCCCCCGATTACTATATTTTTAACTAATTGTTTGTATTAATCGTATGTCAGTGTATTGTGATTTGTGTGTTATGTCCTTTAATGTTTATTAAAAAGATTTATGTAAATTTAGCTTCTTCCTTTAAGAGTTCTGTTTTTCCCTAGCAGGAATAGTTTTGGCGCCCATCGGTAACTCGTTTTGTTCACGGCTACAGTGATGCTTTTCGTTATTGAATGTATTGTAGTCAAGAATGTATATTGTATAAAATATTGTATTATTATGAATGTATGCTGTATTATATATTATTGTTATGAAAGTATGTTTATTGAATATTGCATTGTTATGAATGTATGTTGTATATGTATTATTATAATGAATGTATGTACAAATGTATTGTTGTAAAATGCTCAAGTGACGGCATTTAAAGTTATTTAACTGCTCTCATTAAAGGAACAAAGAACAGAATTCTTAACAAGCAAAATAAAATATAATGAAATCTTTTTTAAGATTAGAAAAAATTAAAAATATCTACTCATAAAAGACAATGATAGTGTGTAGTGGTCCTTTATACGACGCATTGTTTTTCATTGAACTATCAAATGTAGACAAAATATACTTTTAAAGATAAGAATGTACTTTTCAGAGTAATTTTTTTAAAAAAATGTATTATAATTTTAATAAGTTAAAAAACAAGCGTGATTTTGAAGTTTCCCAACAATGTAACTCGAGATATTATAGCACAGAATTGATCTGAACAATTTTAAAATTTAAAAAGATGTTTTTTAATGACACTAATTTAAATAATAGAAATATTTCTTATATTTTGGAAATTTTTGAAAAACATTTCTACAACATTTTTCACAATAGACTTCATTGTTGAATAGAAACTCAAACTGTTTTCATTGTTTCATCAAATATTTGATTTTTTTGGCATTATTGAAAACTTAAAGAAGAAGGAAGAAATGCTCTCAATATCTGACCTAAGAAAACGAAGTTACATTATCGTGACACTAAGGATTTTGATGAAATAACCTTTTCTTCAGGATAGAACATGCACACTATGAACAAAACAAACTTGAAACGATCAGATTAACACTTTTTTAATTTCTATGATAATCAGAGGCTTAAAAATGTTATATTGATAGAATAATAAACATGTATTCATGCATAAGAGTTTTAATTAAAATTAAATACAACCAATATTCCTAGCATCAGAGTCATCGATAAAAAATGAGATTTCTTTAACTTTGATTTAATCAGAAAAAATTGAATTATTAACTATATTTTAGCCGACGACCTGGAATGGGAATAGCGCTTCTCTCTCATGATCTGAGCGTCCTGGGTTCGAGTTCCTGATATGGCGTGGTTTTTCTTTATCTGTTCTATCTATGATATGATTGTACTCCCCTGCACTCCCCTGTAAAAAGGGGTTGTGCAAGCGAATGTGATGAGTGAGTTGCCGTTCTATAAGTGATGTCTTTATTTCATGTGTTGCCTACTTCTATAAGCCCCGTGTGCTACTTAGGGGTGCACGGGGGATTTATAAATGCTCAATAAAGAAAACAATTATATTTTAATGTTAAAATAACTAGGCAGGCTTCCTGGCATAGAGGTAGCGCGTCTTCTTCGTAGTCTGGGAGTCCCGGTTCGGGCATGTTTGTTCTTCTCTGTGCTATCTGTGAGATGTGTAATTGTTCCCTCCCCTGTAAAAAGGGGCTGTGCAAGCAAATGTGGTGAGTGTGCAGCTAAGTCGTACTTTTGGCCCTAGTTGGCGCTACTTCAAAACAAAAAGACGCTCCTTTCGGCTTAAATCTGCTGCTGTATCTGCAGGGGGCTTGTCCATGACAAGTGTCATAAGTAACAACAACAATACTAACTAGAAATTGGAGATATCAGAAAAAAAAAAGCTTCGGATTTAAATTAAAAACTTTTGAATCAACCATGTTCCACTTCATCTATTACCTAAAACTGTTAATATTTTTTTTTCTCTAATTCAGCCGATATTGGAAACGAATAGAAATAAATTGCTGATGAAATCTTCAATTATCAGTCCTTTAGAAATAAGACGATTCTTTCATTCACATTTTGTCCATATATGTGTATCAAATGTTGGGGAGAAAAGCAATCCTTGAACTCAAAATAAGGGCTTCTAGAGATGTCTGAAAACTGATATCGGGAATCTATTTTGTCTGGATATTTGAAACACGATCGGCACGTGGGATAAGTGCGCAATTTGGAGTGCAAATTGGGTTCAAGGAGCGACTCTGTCGGAAGGTAGAATGGCGTAATTTCGAAGAAAAACATGTCTAAATGATGACTCCAAATTTTTCCCTTCTTATTTTCATTTTTTTTTCTGTCCCCAATCATTATTTGTTTTGCATGATGTTGCTGGTATGCATGCAACCCAAAAATAGTTTCGTCAAACAAGAAATCAATTAATTAGTTATAAAGATTAAGAAAAAATTAGTGGTAATGGTCTCTGGAACTCTCTTGTACTTTTAAATATAAGTATTATCCCTATCTCATATATAATATTATTGTCTTTGAGTCCGACCTCGAATGTCTTGGCATAGCGGTGGCGAACTTTTTGGCGTGAATCTAGAGTTTTATTAAATCCATCTTTGGCGATTTTTTTAAGCAATTAATTCTTGGCATGGGATTCATAAACCAAGCACACGAAAATCGAATTTGTATTTGGACACTTTTTTTTCGGCCGTTGGAAAACTACATTTGATATAGAGCTATAGCTGTATTTACAATTTCAAATGTCGAATTTTACTTTTTTATTTCATTCCATTTTTGAGTAACTGCATTTACATAAAGCGAAGTTACGACTAAAAGACAATATTTGTGAATTTAATTAAACATTTAAAAAGAATCTATACTTTAGATGCTAAATGTGTGTATTGTGTAAAATATATTACTAACAGAATGCCATCGGCTAACGATGCTTATGATAAAACCAATTAGAGTGATATTTTGGCGATAAATCGCTAGAACGTGATGAATACACAGGGCCCGACTTAGCCTAGTTGGGGCCCAGGGCAAAAACGTTTTGGGGCCCTCTCTTTTTCACTATTTTAGTTAATAACGAATATTCATTAAAGAAGGAAACGTAAAATAAAATTACTATTCGATTTAGGGGCCCCACTTATGTGAGGACCTGGGGCAACTGCCCCCGTATGCCCCTGCCTTAGTCAGGCCCTGTGAATACAAAAGTACCAAACAACCGAATGTTTATCTTGGAGGCCAATTTTCCGTCCGATTAAAAGCAGAATTTTACGTAGAATAGCATTCCAAATTACATTTATTTAAGTCTTTGCGTTTTTGAATTATTGTGTTTACATGTTTGAGAAAAAGCAGACCGATAGATGGCAAAATCTTCGAAGGATGTGACCTCAACTACAACACATATCTACAATTTAAATATTAAATCTACATACAATATATTAAATTGTAATATATTGTTATAATTTTGTATTTAATAAATAAATAGAACAAATGTGAAAAAAATATTTTATTATTATTTTATTTTATATAGCTTTTAAAATTATGCTTGCATTCGAATCTGTTTAAAGGGAGCTGTTTTGTAAAATTCTATTCAGGAGATAGCAAACTTGTAAAATGGTAAGACGCTAATAATAACAAGAAAATAGTTGAATTATTTCCTGAAATGTTTAATTATTTTACTTGGGCCATTGGAACTAAAATTCCTGTTTACGATTCTGATGGAGTTTCATTTGTTCCTAATTCAGAATTGTCCAGTTTGTTAAATTCTGGAAGAAGTCAGCTCTGAAGAATTTGAAAAACGTAATGCATACAAGCACGGCGATAATGTATCAAGCCATTTTTGATATTTGATTCTGGCTAGTATTAGATCTGGCCACCATAGCCCTAATTTCTGTTTTAAGCAAAGTTAGAATAGAAGTATCTTATTTTTATATTGTATAAAGAGTTATATTGAAATAAGAAATGATTTGGATATATACTGTTGAAAACATTAGGAATAAAATTTAGTTTCAAAGATACTCTAAAATAATTGCAATAATTATAATAACGACACTTACAAATAATTTATTGCTTAATAATTTGGCGAATTAAAAACGAACAAACCAACTTCCATCTATTTTTAATTGGTTGCTACTTGTGAAATAACTACTAGAATAATAGTGGTTGATGGAAAGCCTAGGCGATCTGCCTATAATCTCCGTTTCTTAGCCATGCTATAAAAGTATCATTACTTACATAATGTTACAAGCGGGCAAGTGCCACGAAAGTGCACCGAAGGAAAAAGCGTTGGCGACGGCTGACAAAGAAATCCGCGCCACCGAGTTTATTTGGCGAAAAGAATAGTCTGGTAGCCGCTGGATCGTTCAAGAAACTCCGCGGGCTTTTGGGCGCTCGCTTGCTCGGCTATATAAGGGACGGGTTACCGCAGATTCGGTAGTTCCTCTCAAAAAAGTAGCGACTCGTTGAGCGAGCTGATTACTTTTCCCGCTTGTTATTAGTCTGCTGTGTTTACGATTGCTGTGACGTTGTATAATTGAGCTGGCTGTGATTTACTGTTTGCTGTCCTATACGACATCTGTTTTGCAATCTGTATTTATTGTTTGCAAGGCTTGTATTTACGCTGTTAGTGACTGTTGAATGCTGGATTGTTTTTTATCTGAAGTGTTCCTTTATCAAGTCATCCTGCAAATAGCTGTAAATAAGCTTGTTTGTGCTGTCCTCAAGTTAAGTTCATTCAATCCGAACCCGCTACGCTAAAAACGTAACAATAATATAACTTAATGGTGTAGTACAGAGAAGGTAAGATTGATATTAATTGTTGTTTAGAAATAACTGTAACAATTACGCGAATTTAAATTCAAATGATATTGAATTTAAATTAAGATAATTGTTATATAAATGAATTAATATCAGCTGATAAATATTATATAACATTAATATTTTAATAAAAACTGATGGTGAAAATAATTGAAAAATAAATAAATAAATAATATAATAAATGCTTTGTTTAAGTGGTAAACAAAACGGTAATAAATCATGCAAAATCAATAAACTTCAGCCTTGTGCTGAAGTCGGCAAAAATTAAACAGTAAAATAAAACAAACAAAAAATTATATAATACCACATTTATCTGAGCTCTAATCACTTTCTTCGTTAAGCGTACGAAAAAAAAAAGAAAATGGTAAAGATAAATATGCTGATATATACAATTATTGTACTACGCAACGCCTTTACAAAAATACCGCAAATACGCCAATTACATAAAAAAGGTGGGATAGACAGTAAAAAAAAGAATGATAAAGGAAAATCCTAGAAATTTTGGCCTCGCAGCAGAAAAGTTATATAAATAGGGTGTCATTCTTGCCTCTTTCCCCTCTTTTTTCACATTTTTCGGTCGCCATACCGATAAACATCTAAAGCGCCGACCGCGATAAGGCTATCTACTGGTCAGCACCTCGGCTTTTGATTGGCTTTATCGCTTTCCCACGAGTCTCTCCTTAGACGCAAACTCTTTTTTTTATTATTGTTTTTTCCCTTCCACATCCTTCGCTGAATGCTGAAACTCAATCGCCGGCAATATCTGTGTCACAGAACACGGAGAGGGTTGCCAGAAATTTGATCAGGGATTTTCTCTCTCTCTTTTTTTTCCTTTTTTTTTCGGGCACTTCAACCTCCTTCAATAGTAAACTGAAGATGGAGCGGAAGATAGTGTTTTATTTTTTTATTTATTTTTTATTATTACGTTGTCTGTGTTTGTGTGTGTATACAAAAAAAAAAAAAAAAAAAAACTAGTGGTTGTGGTGTTTAAATTCGACGCAAATCGAGTGGAATTAAGTTTCGCTTCTTCCCTAACATAAGCTGAAAAGAATCAGTTCAACAAAATGCAAGTAATTGTGGTTTTTTATTTTTGGATGAGTAATTTTATATCTTCAAAGAGGATCCAGATTTGAGCTTGAATATACTTTCACCTGAGGCATAGGAATAATATTCGATTTAAAGTCCGGATTCTGAATCATAAAAATATATTGTTTTAACGTCTAAAATTTGAACACCATGATATATTATTTATAAATATAAATACACTATTTAATTTAATCTTATTAAGGACCCGATGCATGCAAGCCAAATTTGTTGTGAATTTGCATTTAAAATGCAAATTTGAGACTAAATCGTCAAAAGGTTGACCTTTTGTTGGTCTATATTCTCTCATGTATATAAACACAATGACTTAAATCAGTGTTACCCCACCTTTTTTGTGCCCTCCTTTAAGCTTTCTAAAGTTTTCACGTCTCCCCTATGTAACATACATAATATTTAACATTAAAAAATTGATTTGTTCACTAGGCTATAAGAAATAAAAATAGTATCAAAATATGTGTTAAAAATTAATTCACTGTGGAATAGAATAAACGTATACTAAAAATGCATATTTATTTAAATGTATATAACACATTTTTACACTGCCACCGCAAATCAAAAGGTATCTATATATTTTTCCACTTGACAAAATTTTCTGGAAAGTTATGCTAATAAAATTAAAGTAAATAAAGATGCAATATATATCTATATTTATAAAAATCTATACAATATGTATCTATATTTATCAAAACAACGAGCTTTTGCAACAGTTTTGACGGACACCTATTTCAGATTAACACCAACTGAATGATGTGAAATACTACAGGAGTTGCGATGGGTCAATTAGGTGCGGACAATTGCGTTGTTTAGTAGGTTTTTAGACTGACTGGTGTTCCAACACCCCCCTGCAGAGTGCACGCTCCGCGGTGGACCAGAAGTTGTCTCGAAGACGCCAATCACCCAGTTGATATTTTGATCTCGTCAAACGAAATTATCCCTAATTATTATTTAAAAAATTGCCTTTTTTGTAAAATTTGGCACCGATATCTAGACATTTTCAAATTGCCCTTCTGCGAGACGCCCACGCCCCCTCCCATCTGGGGTCTGGGCCCCACGTTTGGAAACACTGACTTAAATAAAGGAAATATGGAATGTGAACTTGTGACTGCAGCTGTAGTTCTGTGCCAAATTTTAGATTTAGTCAGACTAAAAAAAATTAATCAAAATTAAATTTTTGATCGTAAGTTTTTATGTGAGAAAATTATTATCTCCTAAGTCCTTATTTAATTGATTTAAGTCATTAACCAGTTTAAACCGGTTTGAAGTAATCACGAAACTTCTCTATTGGTCTCGATGCCACTCTCTGTATATAGGCGTAGATATATAATGAAATTTTTTTTTAACTTTCACTTTCAATTTTTCTAGCTGGCAAATAAAGCTTTGGAGCTCGGCCGATTTTAAGATGAAATAACATCAATGATGTCATAGATTTTCGTCAGCCTTTTAAAAACGTCAAAGAAGCATACTTAATAATAAAGCAATACTGGTAAAAGTTGGTCAACCTTTTAAAAACACATTTGCTGTCAAAGAAGTATACGTATAATAATGCAATACTGGAAAGAAAGTATACGTTTTAAAAATATTTTTTGCCTGTAAATTCAAGAGACATCAAAACCTCCAAACCAAAACAACATCATGTTCTCACATAATAAAAATAAACATGCAAAATATATATTTTTGTACATACATGTTAATCGCATGGAAGCCGTTACATGCCAAAAATTGTACTTTGGGACTCAGAAAAAATGCTCAATTTTGTCAAAAAATATATTGTAATTACTATTCGCCTATACCATGGAATTAATACACAAGTTCTAGTTTATTATTGTTATCTTAATACGAAACACACAATTCTGATGCATGCAACTGAAAATAAAAACTTTTATTGACGAGTATGCGATAAAGTTTGGGAGAGACTACTCCTTATAATTTGACATTACCAAAAACATTCGGAACTTCTTGTTTTGAAACTTGCTTTAGTCAACTTATTTATATTTTGAATCAGTATAATTTGATACATTTGACAAAAGTCTTCTTTCAAATTTTATATATTATGATACTTGAGGCTTTCTTCTACCTTTGAAAAATCCAAGCCTTATTTATTCATCAAACATGTTTTCCATTCATCTAGATGTCTTTCTTTTGGCTTTTTCATCCAGGGAAAAGTCAAGAAAAGTCTTAACATGTTGACTGAAATATCAATCACAATTGTGTGACAGAAAAAGTCTGAGTCAATGTAAAATTTGATTCGAGTAGAGCACACACACACTCACACAGAGAGAGAGAGAGAGAGAGATGATATCTTCTTATTTTAACCGTTTTCAATTCATGAACTGCTTGCGATTCGTACATACTATGTAATTAAATATTAAACTAAAACAGAGTAAATAAGTGAGCATCTTATCATAAGAGCGAATGTGTTAATCTTAAAGTTCATAGTACAGAAAAGAAAGTCGCATTTTCCCCTTAAGAACCGCATTCCTTTTCAAATGAATTTTTAAAAAAATTAATATAAATTTACAATTTTGAGGTGAAGATCATGCAACAAATTTAAGTTAGCTAGATCATTGCATTTTTGTGTTTTTAGTTTTACATATTGAAAAATGCCGTCTTGCTGGTACAGCGGAAGCAGAAAGAACGTCATCCCCGTGATCTGGACGTTCCGGGTTAGAGTCCCAGTTTGAGCATGGTTGTTCTTCTATGTACTATATGTATGATGTATAAATGTGCCCCCCTGTAAAAATTGGCCGTGAAAGCGAATTTCTTGCCCTAGATTCTAGCGAATACTCTTGGCCCTAGTTGGCGCTTCTTCAAAAACAAGAGACGCTCATTCGGTTTAAAATCGCTGACGGCTATCAGCGCGTTTGTCCAAGGCAAGTGCCATTAGTAACACCAACAACATATAATGAAAAAAAGATAAACCTTCAAGAAGTCATAAAGGCTTGGGGTTTTGTTCGTGGGAAAATTTAAATACAATCGATGAATTTGATGCAATATCCACATATCGAATGCCAACCTTTTAAGTCATTGCGTTTTTGCGATATATGTTCTTCAGAAAGGCAGGTAAATAAAAAATACTTCAAATTTTTTTTATTTTTCAGACTCAGAATGACCTAAAATATGGCGTATATCCAAAATTTTGTCTAAAAACGTTTATAATACTTTTTCCTCTTATTTTTCAAGAAAGTGAGACAGAAAATATATCTGAATATTTTCTCAACACCCGAAAGCAACGAACTTTATGAGAATACAAGAATTGTTAGAAGAATAAAAAGAATTTCTTTAATCTCATTTGGTTCCCACGGTGGGAATTTTTTTCTCAGGATTCACACAATATTGTGTAAGACCGGTAATTTTTTCCTCGAGGGCCAGCGAAAACAACTCGCCAAAATGCTGAGGATAATGGAAAGATTCCCGCTTTCTAGTTCCCAAACATCACTTGTCGCACCAGCTTTTTGTACCGTATTATCCAGCGTTTTGCTTTAAAAGCACTGGGCAATACAGATGGGTAATTTTGCCCTCTGTCCTGTTATCTCCTTTTGTGGGGGAAGAAGACACTTAACTTCGTTTATTGTGAAGATGGTCGGCAGATGTCAACAGTACCACCTGTTCACTCCAAACGAAATTGAAAACAGATGAGAGAGCAAACAGATGATAATGGTGATAACAAATTTCTTTGAATATTCCGTTTATTGGCCCTAAATAAGAATTTGTACAGTACTAGATTTCTAAAACGACGACTTTGTTTGTTAAAAGAGAATTCTGAATATCGACATAACTCTTCTTGTAAGAAATGAGAATGTGCACGTGCTAGTTCTCGATAGGGCAGACTGTTTGACTTAGAATTAATTATAAGCATATATATTTTTGAGGGTGGAGATATATTAGTTAGAGTGATTTTTGAGAATTTTATGTAATTGATATATAAAGATATTTTTTTTGGGGGGGGAGGGAGATGGGTTCCAGAAAATATTATTGTGCTAAACTTATTTTATACTATTTTTAAATTTAAAAAAGTTTTTTTTTTATGAAGCGAAAGACTTTGGAAACTTTTTGGATACTGAGATGGGATTTTGAAAGTTTTTTTTCCTTGAAAAACACTTAAATAATCTCTTGAGAATGTAAATAAAATAGTGAAAATCAATGATATATATGAAAATTATCAAAAATAGTTAACGGTTTGAGATACGCGCGATAGAAGTTTGATTATTAATAAAGAATTTGCTATAAAAGTGCTTATAAATAATTTTAAAATATTATGTGCTATAGCACTAGTTAAATGTTTATTAAACTATTAAAAAAACTTTGTTAAAATGCTATGCGTGATAGTATTTGCTAAATGATTGTTCTTAGATTATTGAAATGTGAAGATACTAGTTTACTTATTTTTATAACTTCAAATAAACAGTTTTGGAAAATCTTATTGAAGAAGCTATGATTTAAAACTTTTTCGATTATCCGAACGTGAACTTGGTACCAATCGGTCTAACATATGATAAATATATAAGTGATAGTTTAAATGGATCTTCAGGAAATTAAAGTAGGCTACCTGCATTTATTGACGGCTATCTTTACACGAAATTTCAAAACGATAGCTTATATAACGAAAAAATTGCAGCAGGTTTTCGGTCATCCAAACACTACTTAATTTAATGTTAAAAATAATAAACAAACTGAGAATTATTTCTCATAGTTTTTCGACACGGGGTATGTTATTTCCGATTATATTGTTGCTTTAAAATGATTAACACAATTAAGTTACCTCTAATATTTATGACCTCTTATGTAACCTCATTATGCGCAAAAGAAAAAGAATATCTTAAAAATTCATTTGTTTAAATTCTTTTTATAGAATCGTATCCCAATTTGAGGGGAAAAAATAAAAATAAAAATTATAACGAAGAAACAAAATAAGGTGTTCAAATAGTTTTTCCTACATTTTTTTAACGACAAAATACTAAGAATACTTTGAAAAGATAAAACCGAAGATGAATAATACAGTTAACATGAAGATGAATAATAAATCTAAATAAACGTAATGTTTTATATATTTCTTATTTATTGAAAGTGAGAGGTCGATCTAATTATTCTGGGTTTTCTGCGCTATGTTTTGGGAGTGATTATATAGTGGAATCTCTATTTCTCTTAAGCACAGAATTTTTATCAAATTTTTCACCATGGAATTCATTACATTAGAAATTAAAAATAAAAAAAAAGATAAATAGTTTTTATATACGCAATATTTTCTAATTAATTTACAATAAAAAATTTATTTCAAATCACTCGAACACCTGTTTCTCAACAATTTTAAAATCAGAGATGGGCTGGCTACGATTTTTCCCCGAAAACAAAATGCTATGTCGCAAATCCCTTTCAAAAACTATATAAGTTCGAATTAACAACTTAAGCCCTCTGTTTCTTGTTTTCTGACTTCCTATTCAATATGCTAAAATGTGGGGGGGGGGCTTAGGCAAAGATACTTTAAGAAAAACTAAAATTTAGATTTATTTCAATAATAATATGACGAAAAAAATTGTTAAAAGAATATTATTTCTGTTTTTAAAGCATGTTTTACATATAAAATTTGTTGCTGGGCTATGCTTTATTTGACTACAACCGTAATCAAAACGTTGTAATTCTCAAATACATTTTTTTTTCTATATCCATAGAGTAACTACTTCATACTTAAATTGCTAAATATTAACTATTACACTGTGAATGTTTTAGATTTTTAGACTACTATTTGATAATTGCGTCATGTGGCAAGCATGATGAAAAAAGTCTCGAAAACGTTCTTCAGGGCAAAATATTGAACCAAGAGTTATAAAATGCTTGCCAAGAAAAAATAAAGCTTCAAAATTCTATTTGAATTTTTAATTGAAAATTAGTTTTAAGTTTTATCAATTCGAATTTTTAAACTTACATTTTCAATTTTTCTAGCTGTCAAACAAAATTTTCAGAACGGTTTTAAGATTAAAAAAAAAAAAAAACATTGTTTTCGGCGAAAAGTTTACTATTAATGGTAGCTATTGTATATGTGATAAAATCGAATGAACATAATACAGTTTGATATTTAAAAAATATTCTAATATTTATAGTATTTTGAGAAATACTATTAAGGACGCTATTTTATACTATCATTGAAGAATAAACATAAGTCGCGTTTTACAAAATTGCGATAGTTAAATCTGAAAGAAAATCCGAGGGGAAAAAAGCTACATGTTAATTTTCTGAGCGCGAGATTAATTATTTAAAAGTAAGAAATCGTAAACAAACTGGAAGATGACGTCATTACATAGAAATGACAAACAAAAAACAATCGATAGTAACTTTAATTATATATTTCAAGCAATACTGGCAAAACAAACCTCTAATGTCATGAGGCAGGTGACTCGCCATCTACCAATGAGAAAACGAATATTTTTTGCCGACGTTATTTCGGAGACACCAAAACCTCCTAACAAAAACAACATCATTTTAATCGACATCATCCTCAACATCATTGATTTTAAAAGTTAAATGTGTTAAATAATCGCCAGGGCCTGACTAAGGCAGGGACAAACGGGACAGTTGCCCCGGGCTCCCACATAATTGGGGGCCCCAAATCGAATATAAATATTATTTTACGTTTCTTTTTTTAAGGAATCTTCCTCATTACTAAAGTAATAAAGCAGAGGGGGCCCCAAAGAAGTTTTTGACCTAGGCCCCAACGAGGCTAAGTCGAGCCCTGATTATTGCTATGCTACGATGCTTTCGGATTATTAGGAGCGTAACTCCTTTTCAATTTTTTCTACTCATTGCCAAAAAGAGCGATAAACGATTCACTATTGCAAACCTACGGATGTAGATTCATCATTGCATTGCGCCGAGTTCCGAAGAAGCGAAAGAGCAAAGCGGGAGCGGACTTCTCCGGAGCGTGGGAATTCTCGGAACTTTCTTCGGCGGGTTGGCGGAAACGACCGAAGATTTCCCCTCTCCACGACTCTTTTCTTGCCACTTTCTGTTTCGCTCACTCCTCTTTCTCTCTCTCTCCAGAGAAATCGTCCTGGAGTTGCTCGGGGTTTAAAAAAAAAAAAAATTGCCGGGGGGACGGAGGTTGTTTCCTGAAATGTGGGCTTCCTGTTTCTCAGCTGCACACAACAGTTTTGCAGGTTGAAGGAGGCTCGAGCTTCAATGAATTCAATTTCGCACGAATGGAATGTTTTCATGTGGGAGGGTGGTGAGAAAATAAAAATGTGCACTTAAAAGAACGGAATGTCCTTTGAATGAAAATTTAAGGTGTTTTTTTTTCTTTAGAGTTGAACTGTTTCCTTTTGATGATAAGGTGTGTCATGGCCATGTGTTGAGGGGTGGGCCAGTTGTAGAATAAATTCGAATATGAGAATGTTTTTAGACTGATATTCTTTTGTTCAATTATGAGGTGCAAATGACATTCACAGGACACTGTGTTTGGATTAGAACTACCAAATTAAGCACAAATATATTGAAAAAAAATGGAATATAGAGCATTTTTTTTTAAAAAAAGATATTTAATTTATTATAAATGTAACAAAAGTTTTGTCACGATAATTTTAGAAATTATTATAGATTAAAAATTAATCGTGCAACATGTTAAATTTCACAAATTTACTATCTTAATAATTCTATTTATTTGCGCTTAAATTTATTTAACTTTAAATGCATTAAAAATATTTCAAAGTTATTTTGCAATAAAACCATTCTTTGATTTAAAATACAAATAACTGACGCAATTAAATTTAAAGCATTATTATGTTATAATGTTCAAGGTAAAAAATTTAAATTGCGATTTTTATTCCTCTTTTGTAAAGAAAATTATTTATATAAAAGCTAAAAACAAACAAAAAAACCACAACAGCAGCAACAAAAAAGATTTTTAAAAATTTTGTTATGCATATTTCAATGTATCATGTCAGAATATCATTTCTTGAACGGCCAAGCACCGCGTGCTCGTGCAAGTTAAATGATGTTTTTATTCATTTTCATTGTTTCATTCAATGAGTCACTTTAGTACTGCAAACGATCCCAAAAAACTTTGTCTCGCATTTATTGTTTAAAAAATATTACATTTTCTTTTTATTTCATTTCATGTAATCACGTGCTCAAAATGAAAATTTTCTCGGTTTTATTTGCTGTAATCAATAACTTCTTTTTTTTAAATCAGAGCTTTTGTACATGCAATGGCAACGCGTTATTAAAAGCTGATTTATTGAGATGCTCGTGCAGATAATAAAATTTTTATTTTTCGCTTACGGAATTTTGTTGACGCCAAAACTTCATCCCAAAGACTACATCATGTTCTGAAATGATAAAAATTAATCGGGCAGCATGCTGAAATTTAAAAATTTACCATCTTAATAATACATTTTATTTGCGGTAAATTTATTTCTCTAACTTTAAATGCATTAAAGATATTTTTAAGTTTTTTTACAATGAAGCCATTCATTGATTTGGATAAAAATCAATGAATGGCTTCATTGTAAAATAAATTAATTACACAATTAAACTTAATATATTATTGTGTTATATTATTCAGGATAAAATATTTAAATTGCTGTTTTTATTATTCTTTTGTATTTGAAAATTATTTATATAAAAGATAAAAGAAAAAAAAATCCCCTTTTTGTTTAAATGTGAAATGCATCATTTTGTTAATGTCAATTTATGTTTGGACCAATGTCATGACAAGGAAATGTAATGATAGGAAAATGTTGGATGATATAAAATTTTATTAATTTTAAAAATTAATTTAAAAATATCTATTAATAATTATAAAAGTTATTTACACTTATTTACATTTTTGCTTGAGGCTACCTTTTACTTCTTCTCATATGAAGAAGAAAGTAAAATTGTCTAAATTTTTTTAAAACCTTCAAAAATCTTCCTTTCAGATCTCCTGAATTTGAAAAACATTTTTGGGATTTTAGGTTAGTCTTTTTTGAACACAATGTTTCAATGACTTTTTTGAATTGGACGGATGAAATTTTCGTATGGAAAAAATCATATGTATTGAATTCCATCGGATTTTGAGAAAAATTCTTCCAAATGAAGTCTGTCTGTTTGCGTGTCCGGATATAAGTATCTTTCCGGTTGTTTGAATACATTTGTAGTTGTTGTTACTTATAGCATTTTTCAAGCTTGCTGGCAGGCCTATCAGCGATTTAAACCGATTGAGCATCACTCGTTTTCCAGTTTCGTCAACTAGGGCCAAGAGTACGACTTACCAGCACACACACCCCACAAACTTTTTTACGGGGCTGACTTCAGTCATGCATTTTCATTCATTCATCCACAGATCGTAATTTAGATCTGATCCAGTGGTGTGACTTTCGACATGAAGGAGTTTGTAACCACGACAGATTTAACGAGCTCCAGCCACCACACACGCGGAAAATCTTCGGCCGAGGAGAAAATGTATCAGACTGATTGTTAGAGAACAAGTGAGCACGAATGCTACGAAATGTAAGTAACTAGATCGATAAAATTTGTACGCCATGTTAGCATCTTAAATGCAGATACTTAAATTGTTGTTCTCTTCTTCCGTTTTACAATGGATGATAGGGTGCAATAGCTTCTGAGGATATGAACCCCCTAAGCACCCGAGGGCAGAAGTCTGACTTTTATCTCAGACACCGCAAAAACCCTTTTTACCGGGATGACTTCATTCGTGCATTTTCATTCGTTCATCCACAGATCGTAGTTCTGGAACAGAGAACGATCACTTCTGAACCAGTACCTCTAGTGGTATTACTTTCGACATGGAGGACCTTGTGGCCACGAGATTTAACGTGGACCAGCCACCACACATACGGAGAGTCTTCGGCTGGCGGGCTCGAACTCGCAGCCCAAGGGACGCGGAGCCAACGCCCTACCAACAAAGCTATCCTGGTCCTCTGTAGATACTTTTGAATAAAATCTGACTATTAATTGACCATCTATTTGTCTAAAGCTTCGTATGGAAGTAAAGCGGTAACTCGAAAATGCCCCGACATAAATAAATGAATTTTGTTGTACATCTTTGCGAGAACAATTTTTTTCCGTATGAAAGTTTTAGTTTAGTTGGTTGGGAAACCAATGAGCCAACTTCTTTTTACTATACTGCGAAGGATATAACATCCATCTGTGGAGGAGAAAATAAAAAGGGTGAGCATTTCCTGCGTTCATGGTCTACAATATTATTGCGGAAGATAAAAATAAGATCTAACGTGTAAAGGCTTTGAGGTAATCGCTCCCGTTTGTATTTTTTATTTCAATTTTTATAAGATTAATTTTTTATAAGAAATTCTTTTTGACTATTCATAGATACCATTTAACAGGGCAAAATATAGAAAGGCTCTGAAACAGCTCTGGCTGTTTAGAGAGAACTGCAACTAAAACACTTCAATATAATAGAGCAAAATTTTATAAAGAGACAATGGAAATTATGAAATGGATCCAGTGATCCAGAGCGAGTTTATTTAGTTAAAAATGCGGCTACTAAAGAAAAATAAAAGGTGTGTGTGTTTGGGGGGGTGTTAAATTTAGTATTAAATTTGAGCTCGAATTATCCGTAAGCTTGGAAAGCCTAAAAACTGCAGATAATTTGTAGAATCGTCGTAAATTTAGGCATTTTGGCCCTAAGCAGTGTACAATATGAAAAACCTTTTTCGATAAGATGATCAACTCAAGTTCGCATTTTTTAATATTTAATTATTTGTAGTATCTACCTATAACCTGCTACTCCGACCTCCCAAAAGTATACTGAAAATTCTGAATGACTCAACTGCCTCAACAGTAACATTGGCAGGAACTGTAATTGAGTCCTAAGAGTCAACGCCGGTTACGGTACAACCTTTCCCTTGAGGAGCAAGTCTCATCATCGATGGGAGCTAGGTCGACTCACGCCATTTCTGTATCCACCCGCTAGAAGAGAACCTGCCTCTATATCAGAAGCATCTCATCCTCATATATGATATGTCCCTCTGTGGCAGTAGTAATTTGTGTTAGATTAATCTTTTTTTACGTTAATAACGTTGGGAAAAATATCTTTATCCATTATAATTCTGGATAGTCTGATATCCATGATCATTTACAGAGTCATTGAAGCAGAGATTCAGTTATTCTCTCAGCAGACTGAATAATCAGAACATAATATGAAGGCTTCTTACTGAATCAGGCAGGATATCACACTGAATCGGTTTCTGAATATTGTTACAAGCAAGCGAGCGGCATGAAAACTCGCCAAGATGGCGAAGTCTGACGAGGAGCCTCGCGCCAGCTTGATTGGTTTGGCGAAAGGAATAGTCTAGTAGCCGCTAGATTGTGCGCGTTGTTTTGAGAATTTTCACGAGATTCAGGTGCACGCGCTTTTCGGCTATATAAGGACGAATAGCCGGAGCGAGTAGTTAGTTTCCAAAATGACCAGGAAAAATAAAATACTTATTTACACCGCCTATTTGCGTCCAGTAATTACATATGCTTGCCCTGTGTGGGGTTCTGCGCCTAAATCCAATCTAATTCATGTCGAAAGACTCCAAACCAGATTTCTAAGAAATATCTGCAAAATGCATTGGTACATGCCAAGTAAAAACATGTACCTTGCACTAGACTATCCTCCACTTAAAACCACAAACGCAGAAACGAGTAGAAATAAAACCACCATAAACCACCCCAGACAAATGGCCCATGCCAACATGACCAAAATGGAAACAAAGAGCATACCAAGCGACTGGGGTGACCGGGTCGACCAAACGAAAGATAGGAAGGAAAACAACGTAAATAACATGGATGTGGACACTGATCCCCCCCCTCAGAAAAAATAGACAACGAAGGATTTTCCCTAGTCAGCCCGAGAAAAGCAGCAAAGAAAGCTAGGATTGATCAACCTTCAACCAATATACAGACTGACAATAGTTTTGGAGTCCTCTCTGAACAGCCCATAGAACGTCCTGCCCAACCTGCAACAATACAACTAATGTTAAAGAAAAATTTTAATCTAACCCTGCAAGAAATTCACAGAAAATACCCTGAAACTACCAACAGACTCATCAGGAATATGATATCCATCCAACCGGCCTCGGAAGAAGATAGGAATAACATCATCAAATTCCTCAATGAAAAGAAGGAAGAATTCCTACTCTCGGAAAAATTCGAAGATAGACCGCTGAAAGTCGTGATTAAAGGCCTCCCTGGAGACACAAATAAAGATGTAATTGAAGAAGAACTAACGAAGCTAAACTACGAAGTCATTAGGATTACACAATTAAGAAACTACAAAATGAAAACCCTGTACCCCATCTATTTAGTTGACATCAAAAAGAATAGAAAAGCACTAAATATTTATAATGAGAAACACCTCCTGCATCTTCGTATTAAAGTAGAGAGCTATCGAAAGAAATCAACTGCAACAATATGTTTCAATTGCGCCAGATTCCACCACTCTGCAAGGAACTGCAGATTTGCACCAAGATGCATAAAATGCGGTGATGCACATAATACTAGAGACTGTCAGATAAAGGAGAAAGTGCAAGATCCGGTATGTGTAAATTGCCAGGAAACTGGACACACAGCTGCCTGGAAGGGTTGCAGAAAGTTCCCTAAACTGATGAACAAAAATGGTAGACCCACCTATGCCGAAATGACGCGGAAAACTCCCAGAGATGAACCTAGACCGCAATTCATCAAACAGCAATCTACCCCTGCCTTAGACATCCTCTCAGACATCCCTGGCATACTGGAAATGCTGCAAATCCTAAAAGAACTGAAAGAAGTACTTAAAGAATTCCCCAGACTACTTGAAGCCGCAAAGTCAGCCAAGAAAACAAACAACAAAGAAGAGAAAAAGATGATAATCCTCAACGCTCTCATAGACTGATGTACGTCCCTGCACGCAAACTCAAACCGGCATTTACCTCCTTCCTGATTGGACACCAAAGATCAAAGTCAAATCCAGCACTTGCCGCCGAGAAAACGCAAAAACGCAAAAATCATCCAAGCTTACACAGTCGCACTGGCCACGCCCCCGCTCATTCCTGATTAGCCGAGAAGACTCTCTCCCTCCTCTCACTCCCCTCTGCCGGGACCCGACGATCTGCTTCTCCTTCCCAGTTTCATTTCAATCCAGGGCATCCACGCTGCCAGGAACATCATGCACCAGGACCATGGGGATAGCCCTGCTGCGCAGGGCGGGTGCCCCGTAAAACCTTCCACTATCCTTTCCAGTCCACTTCGCAGACGGTCACGTATGTAGCTGAAAGCAACGTGGAAGCATTTCATCATGACTGGGGATAAGCCCCTGCCGGGGCTAGGAGCCCCAATAATCCAACCACTAGCGAGTAGTTAGTTGAGAGTTTGCTCTGAAATAAAAAGCGTCTCGCTGGACTAAAGGATTTGTGAGCTGTGTTTGCGTTTGCTGTTAACGCTGTGTTATTGAGCTCGCTGCGATTGACTGTATCTGTGCTATACGATAGCTGTTTTGCAGTCTGTTTTTATCGTACGTAAGACTTGAATTTACGCTGTAATTGACTGTTGACTGCTGGATTGTATTTATCTGAAATTTTTACTTTATTAATTATTCTGTAAATAACTGTAAATAGCTGTAAATAAATTTGTTTGTGCTGTCCTCATACAAAGTCCATTCAATCCGAACCCGCTACACTAAAAACGTAACAATATTAATACAGAAACTGATTAATTATGCTTGATTAAGTTTTGATATCATCCTATAATTCTGTCATTCGTAGATTTTGTACTTTTACCCTTTCAATCGAGGCAATTGCCTATGCTGCTTAGCTGAAAATCCGTCACTGATTTTCATTTTGAAAACAATCAATTTTTATTGTATCATATCGATTACTTTATAACACATTGGAGTCATATTAAGGACTTTCTAACAAGACATATAGTTAAGAAGAAAAAAAATCGAGTCACTTTCTAACAATCTCCTCTCAATCTAGATAGCTGCCTATTCTGCTAACTGAAAATACGACACTAATTTTTATTTTAGAAACTATCAATTTCTATTGTATCATACCGATTACTTTATAACGTATTGGAATCATATTAAGAACTATCTAACAAGACATATAGCTGATAAGAAAAAAAATTAAGCCACTTGCTAACAATCCCCTCTCAATCTAGATAGCTGTCTATTTTATTAACGGAAAATCTGGCGAATTTTTATACTAGAAACTATCAATCTCTTTTGTATTATATAGATTACTTTATAACGTATTGGAATCATATTAAGGACTTTCTAACAAGACATATAGCTAAGAAGAAGAAAAAAATTAAGTCACTTGCTAACAACCCCCTCTCAATCTAGACAGTGGTGCAGTTTAGTCAAATATGGCTCTTGCGCCAACCCCCCCCCCCCAAAGAACCTCAATCTAGGCAGCTGCCTATTCTGCTAATTGAAAATCTGACACTAATTTTCATTTTAGAAGCTATCAATCTTTTTTGTATCATATCGATTACTTTATAAAGCATTAGAGTCATATTAAGAACTTTCTAACAAGACATAGTATACCTAAACAGAAGAAAAAAAATTAAGTCACTTGCTAACAATCCCCTCACAATCTAGATAGCTGCCTATTCTCCTAACTGAAAATCAGACACAGTTTCATTTTAGAAAAAAAAAATCCAATCTCTATAGTGATATATGGATCACTTCATTACGCATTCGGATCATATGCAGGACTTCCTAACAAGACATAATGAAGCATAACACCCCCACCCCCTCAGCCATCCCCATACCATCAGCTTCAAATGTCAGCGATTACAGTTGACGTGCTTTGGTGTTCTGGTAATCTGTTGTTCTGTGGTCCAAAATCTCCGCGTTCAGACTTTGGTAACCCCCATCCAAGCCGAAAAATCCATCATCAATAAATGTCAGTGTCTCCGCTCCACTGACGGTCCGTGAGAAAACCCTTTCGCTGCAAACGAGTCTGGGCACCTTTTTAAACGGCCTTGGGGTGGATCCGAAATCATGCAATGTACAAATCAGGGGACTCACCAGAACCATTCGGAGGGGAAGGATTCCTGTCGAGACTTTTCACCATTTTAGGATTTTGGTAATATGGAAAGCGGAATTTTATCAAACAATTAATGTAATTGAGTTTTAAAATTAAATTTTTATATATTAATTATGGGATTCCTCCCCTTTTTCCGATTGCCTATGTTACCGAGAAAGACCGAAATTGGAGAATGCCGACTTTCACCGGTGAATGTCAACAAACACCAAATACGTCGGTGAAAGATTGAATGTTTCATTACATTCTTGTACATTCGGACCCTCACCGGTGTATGTCGACAATCACAGATATGCTCTCTTTCACACCAAATCGTTTGTTCTGCTTCGAATTTTAAAATTAATTAAAAAATTTTATTTATTAAAAAAATTCTTCTCTCTTTCTGAAAGGAATGATTAAGAACTTTAAACACACAGTGCATTCAAAATTAGGCTTATTTTGCAATTAATTTTTATGATAAAAATTCTATAATATTATTCAGTCTATTAATATTAGACTGAAACTACAAGGATGTCTGCATACTTAATTTACTTATTAGCAATTGAGGAAACAAAATGATATAAATGCTTTTTAAAATTAATTATTTGATAATTCTTCTGAATTATCAAATAGTTTAAAAGAATTATTAATTCAAAAATAAATTATTAAAATAATAACTAATTTAGTTTTATTAACTTAAATTAACAGTAATAAATAAATAATTAATTTAAAGTTAAAAATTTAAAATAATTTAAAAGAATTATTAATTGATTACAAAATAAGAATAATTTTGAATATACTGTGTGTTTTAAGTTCTTAATCATTCCTTTCAGAAAGAGAGGCGAAGAATTTATTTCGACTGAATTACGGAAAAGAAAATATGAATATCGGACATTTTCAACGTTCACCATTAGTGCATGGTGCATGTCGTCATTTACCGGTGCAAGTCAGAAATAAGGGTACTTAGCAAATATTTCGGACCTGCACCAAGCGATTGCGTGTTTGTTGACTTTCTCCAGACTTCGGTCTTTTTTGGCAACAACTATAGCAATATTGTTCTCAAATCATGCATGTCTTCAGGTTAATGATATACCTTAAGGGATTGATTCTTTCTCTCCAGACAACAAAGACATAAAGAGCAGGGACACTCCCCGAGTGGCCGGTCAACAATAGAGTCTCACACGACGCTCAGGGGAAGCCTGCAAGCGAACATAACCTTCTAGAAAATTCGGCCGGGGATGGCCAGCAGGCCCAGGGGGGCTTGGGTCCCGAAAATACAACAAAGACAAATAGGACAAATTGTATTAAAATGTCATAAACAAAATTCTCAGTCCTAAATTAAAAAACAAAGAATTAGTTAAAATTTAGAAGATAACATCAAATTGTGAATGGTCGTTGTTAGAGTCTATGCAAATAATGATAAATATATATATTCATTCACTCAAGTTCAAATACAGTTTTTTTTAACTTGTAGTGGATGAAAACTTGATAATACAATTTTTTCAAATATTTATTCATTAATTTGGTAATTTTTATTAATTTATTAAAAGCTGACTTTCTCGCTAAAAATCTTCATTTCCCCACCATTAAATGAATAAGACTGCATTTTGTCTTTTCTCCCACGCCAATGAGGTTAGGCCTAATATGTTTTCGACCGATCATTTCAAACGATTCTATTTATTTTTTAATGTTTGATGCACTTAAAATAAAACATAGTAATAATTGATTTTTCGTATTCATTTTAAAGTACTGTCCAATTAAAAGAATACAAAACAAAGAAAATTATAATCTTTTAATCTGTATTGTGTTACCCCAACTGGCGTAGAAAATTCACGCATTTGCGTTGGCTAAATTGGTGTCGAAAATTCAACGCCAATTGATTGTATTCCGAGTCTGTTCTGATTTATTTTCAATGGATTCGAACTTGATTTTGTTTTGACCAGGTATAATTTTTGATCAATTATTTATATCAATAGTAATTATCAAATAAAAAGTTAATAAAATATAATTTTTTTTTTGCTTAAGTAGGAATATATTTTAATTTTTTTTATATATTACTTGTTATCATAACAAACGTAGCAATAAGACACCATTCGTTCACTTTCATTGTGAGAAAGAGGGCAAACTCGCCACTACTACACATGTTACAAAACCTCGCCGCATTCTTTGCACCTCGAAAATTTGCATGTAATGAAAAGTTTCTTTGAGTAAATTTCTCTGGAGTACCCCATTGTCGGAACACAATGATCTGTCTTATGCATGCATACCATCAGAAAAAGAGAGAGAGAGGGATGAATGCAAAAAAAGAATACCAGAAGAGTCAAATCTCTGCACTCTGGAAGATCCTCACCACCAAAAATGATGGATTGCCAGAAAACAAGACCGGAGGGCGGTCCTCGGCCATCCATCAGAAATCCCTTTGACGGTTCGGTTTCGAATATCTTCAAGAGGATGAGGGGGGAGCAGAAAAAAGGAGAGACCCAAAACGAATAAAAAAAGAGGAAAGGAACGGAAAGAGTTTTTTTCGGGTTCTTATTCCTAACACAGTTTTAGCGTTTTTCTGCGAAGTCATCAAGGCCCTTAAAGTGGTTGTGATGCGAGGCATTTGGAAAGCATAATGGCATTTTGGGAGGAGATAAACTCCCTGTTGACGGCTGGTGTGATTTATTATTTTTCCACCCCGTGAATGTCGTGATGTTTTGCGAGAGATTCAGTGGTCTGAGGATACTAATTTAGCATTATTTTTTACCCGCGTCAAGTGATGTTGTTTTTACTTTTCGTTGTTACCTTTTCCTCTACATCTGTCACGTCATGGCTGGTGGCTACCGTTAAAGAGACCTTGTTCAAGCTGTCTTATCTGTTCTTGTTATGTTCTTATTGTTGTATTAAGAAAGTTCAGAGTTTGACCATTAGTATGGACCACCCATCCTTCTCGTCCGTTATCTTCCGTCTGGTTTAAACTGTTTTTCTCTCTCATAAAATAAGAGATTAAAACAATTTTGAAAAACAGCCTCCTTTTTAGATGTGACGAGTTGATATTATATCGGGGCTGATCTACGATTTGATTTAGAAGATCAGCGAAAATCTTGCTTTTAATTATAAAAGACAACAATCTCTTTTTAAGTTTTTTTTGCAAGCATCACAGAGAAAATATAGCAGTATATAAAAAAAGAAAGAAATCAAGATTTCAGCAAGCATTCATGTTCTATTCTGGAATTTTTATTAGGAATTTTAGAATGGAAACCCTTCTTGGAATTCTGTTCTCGGGCCGTCTATTACTAAACCTTATGATTCAAGATAAATAGATAATGCTTTAGATGTGATTCTGATAGCGAAACAGTAGACTCGTTTGAGAAGTTTGTTATACAAATAAGGTGTTTTTTCGAAATTTTTCTTAACAATATAATAAAATATATTTCCCTCTAATTTTCGAAACAAAACAGAGATTCAACTTTACATAAAACTTTAAAAATTTAATTTTCATGCTTTTGACCTTAAAATGCATGACTTATTATCCTTTTTTTTGCAAAATAAATTAATAAAAATAAAATTTATTAACGATTGAAAATTTTAAAGAAATTAAATCTACGATCGCACATTTCAAGTTATCATGTGAGAACATTGTTATTTTTTAAGTGAATATTTGTCATGATTAATTTAAGTTATTTACTAGTTTAAACCGGTATGAAAATTTACGAGACTTCTCTCTCTAATGATTTTTTAAAAAAACTTTCATTTTCAATGTTTCTAGCTGGCAAACAAAATTTCTAGACCGGCTTGAAAAAAAAAATCTGTAATTTCGGCCAAAAGTTCACCCTTACTGGAAGTTATTGTATATGTGATAAAATACAATGAAGATTTGATATTAAAATTATATTCTAATATTTTCAGTATTTTGAGAAATACAATTAGTAAGAATGCGCTTACAATATCATTGAAGAATAAATATAAGTCGCGTTTAACAAAATTACGTTAGTTAAAACTGAAAAACAAACAAACATTAATCTTTTGAGCACGAGATTAATTTTTTAAAAGTAAGAAATCGTAAACAAACTGGAAGATGACGTCATTTCAAAGAAACAAACAAACAAAAAGCAATTGATAATAATTGTACTTAAATACTTCAAACAATACTAGCAAAACAAACCTCAAATGTCATGGGTCAGGTGACTCGCTTTCTCGCTTTCTTTGACACCAAATCTTTCTAACTAAAACAACATCATGTTTTCGCATGATAATAAATTGTTTTAATAGCTGCATACAATTTAGAAAAATTATAAAAAAAAGGTTTTTATTACTTTTTCCATGAAATTAAAAAGGAAACATTATGAAATGCGCACTATCTGATTGATATACATCGCATTATAACAACTACGCAAACAAAAATAAAAGTCAATTTTAACCAATACATTTTTTAGGATATAAAAATAAATCTTTTATAATATTTTTAACAGTAGAATTATTTAAACAACAGCCATTTTCGTATTTTTACGAGCTTCCAGTTTAAACATAATTTTAGTACCGTTCTCATATATTGGGTTTTTTTTCAAGAAATGTTTATCAAAAAAACATGTTGTTACTTATAGCACTTGCCATGGACAAGTCCTCCCCTGATATAGCAGTAGATTTAAGCCGAAAGGAGCGTCTAATGTCTTTTAAGTAGAACCAACTAGGGCCAAAAGTACGACTTATCTACACACACACACACCACATTTGCTTGCACAGCCCCTTTTTACAGCACAGGCACACATCTCACAGATAGCATACATTAGAACAACTATGCCCAAACCGAGATTGGAGCCGGGACTCTCAAAACACGAGGAAGAGTCGCTACCTCTATGCCAGAAAGCCGGCATCGAAAAACATTTAAAAAAGGATTTCCAAACACTCATTGTCCGCTTTTAAAACAATCACGTGAAGCTTTTAAGTGGAAATAAAAACGTGTAACCAAATGGCAACACGATGCACTACAGGATTAATCGGGTATTCAAACTTAGGGAACTTCATTTTCAAAATATTTTTAATAAACGCGTTACTATTTCAATTGATAATTTTTGTTACAATTTTTAAATTATTATATCAATTATCTGCACACTGCTCGAAAAAATTCCCTTTTTTTGTTAATATTTACGTTTGCTTAATATTTTTGTAAGATATAGGGCCATGGTGACTTGGTGGTGAGGTCTCCATTCGTGAGTTGAAGGGTTTGTTGGAGATTAGCGAATGGCGCTAGGCCCGAACTCCGAATCTTATGGTTAGTAGCCGAGTACCATACCGATCAAGCAAAAGGGACCCTTCCGCTCGAGGGATATTAATTGGCTTATAAAGCAATCACCACAGAGTATCTCGAATTAACGACGCAGTATCGGTAGGGAGATTAGCAACCACATAGTTATACCTTGTTATTGATGCGGCAATAGACTTAGGCGTCGCAAACGCAAAAGTTCTTTCACGTATGACAAACCACAGTCTGGGATCAGATCTATTATACTAATTTGAACGACACCTATTTCAGACATTATTCAAGGTTTCAGAACAAAATAACCATAGAAAAGAATATAATAATATTAAATATTATTATTATTATATTGTTACGTTTTTAGCGTAGTGGGCTCGGATTGAATGGACTGTACTTGAGCACAAACAAATTTATTTACAGCCATTTACAAGATGACTTAATAAAGTAAAACTTCAGATAAAAACAATCCAGCACAACAGCCACTTACAGCGTAAATACAAGCCTTACGAACTATAAAAACAGACTGCAAAACAGATATCGTATAGCACAGCAAACAGTAAATCACAGCGAGCTCAGTAATACAACGTTAACAGCAAACGTAAACACAGCTCACTAGTAATCCGCTAGTCCAGCAAGACGCTTCTCTTCCGAGAGGGAACTGCTGAAACTACGACAACCCGTTTCTTAGATAGCCAAGCAAGTGAGCACGCGAAGCAACGCGGCGCACTGCTAACTGTCTGGGGGCTACCAGAATATTTCTCTCACCTCATCAACTCAGCTGGCACGAAACTCCTTGAGAAGCGTCGCTTACGTTTTCTCTGGCGCGCGTTCGTCCACTTGTAACAATATTATAAATTAATACTATTAAAATATTACCCAGTAATTCTATATTTGATGATTATAAAGTATTTAAAATAAGTTAAACACTAAAATCAAAATAGGATAATCAAACAATTAATGATCCCATATTAAAACTAAGGGGACTGTGTCACTTGCGCTCAGTCTCATTAGCGCTAACTCATTAGACAGGGCCATTTGCACTCACATTGTAGGTTTACTGCGATTTAATTACCTTTGGCAGGAAAACTTGGAGTGCATCTATAGGGGCTTAAGAAAATGCACGTTTCTCGCATTGATAAGATTAAGTGGGATAATTAAGGGTCGTTTTCTTCCAATTATTCGTTTTTTTTTCTTCTCTCTAAATTGGTAAATTTTCTTTAAGAACGCTAGGAACATTTTTAAAAGTTTATTTTAGAATAGGGGTAATATTAAATTTAGAGATAAAATGGAGAGCTAAGTTTTCAGTTTTAGCTTGAGGAAAAAAGTGAATGTTTCGAAGAAAATGTCCCTTAATTATCCCACTTAATATTATCAATGCGAGAAATGGGCATTCTCTATAGCCCCTCTAGATGCACGCCAAGTTTTTCTGCCAAAGGTAATTAATCCCAGTAAACCTACAATGTGAGCGCAATGACGCTCTCTAATGAGTTAGCGCTAATGAGAATCAGCGCAAGTGACACCTTCCCAGTAGCCGAGTAACATGACAATCGAGCAAAAGTGACACTTCAGCTCGAGGGTTGTTATCTGGTTTATAAAGCTTCATCACAATATACACTCGAGCTTGTTTTGCTACTGAGCCGAGTACCATTTATTTCGCAACTATAGTAAACCAATATGAAAAAAGTGGTATTTTAATACTTGAGTATTACGTATATGTATGTATGCATTTATGCAGTAAAATGCATGCATACATATTCATTTTTTGCGTGCAGAATGTATGCAATAAAATGTCGATACGCAGGGCCTGACTAAGGCTGATGCATACGGGGTAGTTACCCCGGGACCCCACATAAGTGGGCCCCCCAAATTGAATAGAAATTTTATTTTACGCTTCTTTTTTTAATGAATGTTCTTCATTACTAAAATAGTAGGGCAGAGGGGGCCTCAAAGAAGTTTTTGCCCCAGACCCCACCTAGGCTGAGTCGGGCCCCGTCGGTACGTAAAGATATTTCGGAAAACACAAAGAAAAGTACCAGGAATTTAAACCAATAATGTTTGAAAAAGAATAATTTTTAAAATCCTTAAGTTGATAGAAATTTGTTTATTCCTGGAGATAGGTGCTAAAATAAGCGACAGCAACATCAAAAAACACAAAATTAAAATATATATATAAATACGTAAAATGTTAGATAAACAGTTAATTTCGGAAGAGTTTGAAAGATTCTCATTGGTTTCAAGCCAGCAAGTTTGTTTGTTTCATTATTCACCTTTGGAACAATCATATTCGACTCTACATATACATTCGACTCTACATACTTTTCGACTCTACATATACATTTGACTCTACATGCTCTATATACTTTTAGAC
>JAOUZG010040215.1:8694152-8707444 GCA_026289955.1 Argiope argentata | reverse complement strand
GACTCTACATATACATTTGACTCTACATGCTCTATATACTTTTAGACTCTACATATACATTCGACTCTACATACTCTACATACTTTCATATTTATATGGAACCATGCATAAGTCAAAACAAAAGATAACTTATTTATTTTTAAAAATTGTAAGCTTTTTATTTCTATAAATTGATTCATATGGAACCGGCGGTATCTTCAGATTACCTTGGAATTCTAATTTGCTGTTACAAACCTCAACCTCGCGACAGTAAATTAAAAATTCCACGATGACAATCAACCGAAGAATTACTTCCCAAGACCTTTCTCTTACACACAGCGTTATTACCTTCCAGACAAATTAAATATCCCATCCCCATCTTCCCTACCTCCTACTACTTACTCTACGGTCTACCGTTTCCGCATCGCCGATCGGCTCCCATCACTATAGAATAGGATACAAAAAAAGAAAAAGAAAAGGCGGGAAAACTAAACAAAAAGAACCATCTCCAACAGGCATTACTTCATTGAAAAGGGACTCCAAGGTCACGATGCAAGCAGAATGATACAATAATCGCCACCGAGTGAAATATGGCTGTCGTATAATCAAATCCAACCATCTATGCCGACTCTCAGATTGTTACGTGCTGCTTTTCTTTTTTTCTTTTTTGCTGTCAGAGAGAACTCAGAAAGAAGATGGTTGGGTGAGCGGGTGTTATTTCCACGACAGCATCGTGGGACAGTGGATAGACGACAAAGTATCCCCGTCATGGGTTTGGGTTTTGATCGTCTGCTGCTGCTGTGTGTAACGGGTTATGCGTGTAGATAATTACACACCGCGACGTGCAAGACGGTTTTGCCTCTTGTAGAATCTTGTTTTCGTTAAAAGGACTGCAGATTTTTTTCTTTCTTTCTTCTTGTATGCGTACGCGCCTTGTAGAATGGTAATGAGGCTTGAAGAGGGGTTGTTTTGACTCACCCAGAAGGTGATAAGTAAAAGAGTGCGCTTTTCTATTAAGAATTTACAGTTAACCATGGACAATCAGCAAGTGTACTTTTATTCATTGAATTGTAAATATAAGAATTTTATGTTGCTATAATTTGTTTTTTTAATTTTCTTCTTTCTTTTTGTTAAATGAAGCTACGGATCTGTGAGAATCCCAGAGGTATAATCAATTGCGGATTTCCAATGAATAGGTGTCGAAGGCAGTTAAGCTAAAAGGAAGTCGCAAGCAAATCGCTCACGAATCATCAGATTTTTTTTAGTTCCCAAAAAAATTGTAAAAAGTGCAATATATGATTGGAAATATATATTAGGATATACTATTATACTTTATTAGATATGATTGGTCAGATATGATTCTTTACTTTCATTTAATATTTATGATAATTATGGGTATAAATCGGTCATGATGAGACTAGTGGGTTCTGTGTCACTTGCGCTCAGTCTCATTAGCGCTAACTCATTAGAGAGTGCCATTTGCGTTCAAGCCTTAAAAAGGGCACCGCATTATAACTTTTATCTTTATATGTAAAATTTGGCGATTTTACAATGTGCGCCATATAGTGATCAATCACTGTCAAAGTGAGAATGAAACTCCATGTCTCTGATAACTGAGCGCAAATGACACAATCCCAAAATATTTTGGGGTGACCGACTTTTCTGAGACCTAAGACTGGTATACCAAAAGAACATATTTAAGAAACAAAGGCGAAAAATTTCAAAAATATTTCTGTCGAATTGTTTAAAAACAAGATTTCATTAAACAAAGAGAAATATTGTGACGAAATAATATGACTTCCCTCCAAATCCGAGGTACATTTTCATTAATTTACTGGACTAGTACCAATTGTTACATTCGCGTGTCTCACATTTGGCAATGCTGACGTGGAAAAAACAAATAAAACCATATATATATATATATATATATATATATATATATATATATATATATATCTTGCAGGAGACGAAGTTTTTCTCTTTCAAAATCCCATAATCTTAAAAAGAAGTAGTTCAGAACTTAAGAATAACTTTTAGGATGTAATGGACGAAGTAAAGTATCCTAGTTTTTTTTTTAAAAAAAGTTACATATAATTTAACATTATACTTTTGCTTTACTTATGTTAATCTACATTTTCAGAGATGAATATAATTAAGAAAAAATATCGGCCCTCTATCCCAAAATAGATGTTGGACTGTTTAAAATCATAATAGATATGCAAAAAACATAAATACGTATTATCATGCGAGAACATGATGTTTTGGTTTAAGGTTTTTGAAGCCACAAAATGCGTAGACAACAAATTGGCGATTTATAGCTTTTGAGGCATCAATTTTTCGGGTTTAGAAAATAATGCTGAAAGTTGTAACATTTGAAAATTTGTCGCCAAAAATAATAATTTAAGAATAGTAATTTAATTTGTAATTCAAAAATATAATTCGGTGCAACAGTGTTACATTTTTTTAAAAAAAATTTTATCATGGGGGAACATGATTTATTGATTTAAGGTTTTTGAAGCCACAAAATGAACGGGCAGAAAACTAGGGATTTATAGCTTTTGGGGCATCCATTTTCAGTTTTTAGGGTTATTAGAAAATGGTAAAGATGGTTGTCACATTTCGTGACTTTTCACCGACAAAGAGTTACAACTTGGCACGAACGTCCACCAGGTACCCGATTCTCAATATATCAATGCATAAATATTCTGATAGTCACATGACTGTTTCAAATCTGTTTAAATTGGGTAATGACTTAAATTAATTTATTCAAACAATACTTAGTAATATTAATGTTCTCACATGATAACATAAAATTTGTGGTAGCAGGTTTCAATTTTTTATCATGTCAGATCATGATGTTATTTTGGGAATGAGCGTCAACAAAAATCCGTAGGTGAAAAATAAGAAAAGCTGTAAACGAAAAATAGAAATTTTATTATCTGAACGAGCATTTCAATAAACCGGCTTTTAATAACGCGATGCCATCACCTTTATAAAAGCTCTGATTTAAAAAAATAAGTTAATGACTACAGCAAATAAAGTCTAGAAAAATGTCATTTTGAACACCTGGTTATACGAAATGAAATAAATAGGAATTCTGATATTTTTTTGAACAGTAAATGCGAGACAAAGTTTTTTTTGGATCGTTTGCAATACTAAAGTGATTCATTCAATGAAACCATTAAAATGAATAAAAAATAGAATTTAACTCGCACGAGCACGTGGTGCTTGGCCGTTCAAGAAATGATGTTCTGACATGATACATTGAAATATGCAAAGCAGATTTCATTTTAGACTTTTTCTGATTTGTTTTTAAATTAATAAAATAAAAATTGTTATCTTAAAACAAATCATTAACATATTGAAAATATTCTAAATTTTAATACTATAATATATATTATATACTTTTAATATATATTCTAATTTAACCATGGTATTAAAAGAAGAGTCTCATAATGTGTATTGGTTAGTGCCACAATATACTTAAAACTACAACTAATAGTTAGTTCCATATGACAAATCAAATGCGCTGTTTATCATCTTATTACCTTAGACTAATATCAGAAATCCTTTTGTCTTTTTACCAGCAAGATGTGCAACGAAATTCAAATTAAATCTCTGTGAAACACTTAATTTCATCTAAGCATTAATTGCCCTATTAGTGCAATTTTTTTTTTTCAAAAAATTTGGCGACTCTCCTATGATTTCATAATGATTTGAATCCAATACTGTGTGTCAGATTTCCCTTATCTGATATAAGTACAAATGACACTATTTTGCTAATTGTAGTCGTAATATAAAAAAATTAATGAAAAAAGTCGGATATCATTTTTCCAAAAGGTTAAATGAACTAAGAGAATAAGATATTGGGTGACTGCGTGTACTAAGCTTCAGACTATTAAGTTTCGAAGATCAAACTTCTTTTGTATGCATTGAAAAAAATAACATACGGAAACATACCTCCAAAGTTTCCGATTCCTTCTTTGCATTGTTAAAGATTGATGTTTCTTCGCATTTAGTTACGATTTCACTTTTTTCTCTTCATTTCGAAAGTCGTTTTATTTGGCTTTATTAAAGAAAAAAAGATTAAAATGAAATCCGCTTTGCATATTTCAATGTATCATGCCAGAACATCCTATCTTGAACGGCCAAGCACCACGTGCTCGTGCAAGTTAAATTTTATTTTTTATTCATTTTAATTGTTTCCTTGAATGAGTCACTTTAGTATTGCAAACGATCCAAAAAAAACTTTGTCTCGCATTGATTGTTTTAAAAAATATATCACATTTCCTGTTTATTTCATTTCATATAATCGCGTGATCAAAATGGCATTTTTCTAGGTTTTATTTGCCGTAGTCATTAAATTTTTTTTTAAATCTGAGCTTTTGTAAACAGAATGGCATCACGTTATTAAAGGCTGATTTATTGAGATGTTCGTGCAGATAATAAAATTTCAATTCTTCCTCTACGGTGTTTTGCTAAAGCCACAAATCTCATTCCCAAAATAACATCATGTTCTGACATGATAAAAAACTATTTTATATAAACATCTTCGAAAGCTTTGATGGTAAAGAATTTGACCTTAAAAGAGAAGAATTCCGATTTGAAATGCTATTCCCCTAAAAAAACAACATCCCTTTTATGTACTGCTAATTTCAGCATTCTGAGCTAACTACTTTTCAAGATTCGATTTCTTTAAGTCAAGAGACGCGTAACCATGAGCTCAAGTTTTTCGTCTTTTTAGATACTCTATTGTTCCATTTTTCCCCCTTACGTGTATGCGAATATCATTTTTTTTTGGACCGCATTAGTTAAATTCAGGTCTGAGAGTAATCCGAATTTGTTTCATTGTTAAATGTAAACATCCCCTCCTTTCATCCTTCCTCTCACCCCTATTTTGATGAATTAAACCCATCCTAACGCATGCGCAAAAGCATAGAGGGTTTTAGAATCCGCTGTCAAAGAAGTGGCTTGATGTCTTCTCCTGATGTGACAATGATATATGGGGTGGAGTTGGGGTGTCAAAACTGCCCTGCCCATTCCAAAATAACCATCTTAAATTAATTGTAATAGCCCTCTTTACATTTCGTTTCATCATATCGAATAGCCCTCTTTTATAAACAAAACAGAAAATTGGAAAGGAAACATAAAAACAAAATAAAAGCCCGTCGATGTGCCAACGGTCGGCAACTACCTTTGGCAGTACTTACGTATTAGACGGTCGATGTGCCAACAGTCGCCCACCACCTCGAGTCAATTTAATTAGTTGTCCAGAACTCTTTGTTACATTAAGCCGTCATTGTTTGCTCGTTTTCAGTTATAAACTCATTTCATGTCCATTCAAACACATAATTTTGGAAATACGTCACTGCATCTTTTGTTGTTGTTGTTGGCAGACGAATCCCAAATTTTAACGATCATTTTAACGAGTCAAAAAATCAGATAAAAAAAGTGCTTAATGATCTTCTGCGAAACCAACAAAATGGCGGACGACAGTTAAGGTTTGCACAGTTTTTAAAATATTGGCTGTTGTTTGCAATTATTGGCCGTTTAGCAACTCATTGGAACGCCTTCAAATTTTGCTATAATGATCGATGGCTTAATACGTAAGTACTGAAAGCAATAAATACATGTACCTATATAAAAGTGATATACAAAAATAGAAGGCAATATAAGCAAAAATTAAACAACGAAAATATAAGATAAAAATATAATAAAGAAAATGCGAAGGTAAACGTTATACCAAAGTTACTGATATAAACGAAACTATTTATACAACTACTACTATTTTAACTAGATTTCGAATTACTTTCGCTATAAAATTTCAGTTGAGTTTGTATACATATTGGTTTTGAGGCGGTTCTTTATTATTTATATGAAAATTTATTACATTTAATAATTTTTTTTACGTTAATGATAAATGTTTTCAATAGTAATAATTTTCCAAAGCTCTTTTTTTTTCCTTACGAAAAAAAAAAGAAGAAGAAGAAGAAGAAATACTGTTCATCTGACGAAAATTAAATATGCCGAGAATTAAGTGAGTCGCTATAAATTCGATTGCTAAAAAGTAGGTCCAAAAAAATGTTAAACGTTTGATAATATGTAGTCTGATTGAATTTTTAAGTCGAAAAAGTTTTTATTTACTCAATTAGTACTTAATTATGGAATGCTTGTACACACGGAACCTAAGTCATTTTTTTGTATCGGATTATAAAGTCTGAAAATAAATTGATTTGAGTACTTTTTTTGTGTGGAAATTATAGTTAATTTCTATACAAGTGCTGCACATGTACCACATTTAAGGGGTTAAAGCAATGAAAATATTTTTTTATGGAGGTTTTAACTTGAAAAAAAAAACTAGAATATCAAATTTCTCCTCTTTTAGGTCAAAAATATTCATATTCAAAGCTTAAAAAGTATAAAAATATACATTAAGCAAATCTAAAGTTCCTTAATATATTTTATTTCCAATATAATATAATATTAATATATTTTATTTATAATATGATATAAGAATGTCATTCTAAGAAATGCTAATTTATATCGTTCATTGTGAATAGATAAAAAATCCAATTCCTCTCTTGATATATCCAAAAAATAATTTATTATTGATTGATCTAAATATGCTTCTTATTACAGTTGCGAATTCCAAAGCTAAAAATGCATTTTTTTTCTTCATTTTCTACTATTAGTTGTCACTCTCCTTATATATATATATATTTATATTTCTTGTTCAAAATTTCAATCGCTAATAAAATACTTTTCATTCATCCACTCAAGTTCAAATACATTTTTTAAAACATTACTGGATGACGATGTTAATGCAGTTTTTTCGAATATTAATTCATTAATTAAATTTAATTCATTTTTAATACTTTATAGAGTTTTAGTAGTTTGTAATCAAAATTAAAATCAACATGCAATAGCTCAATCGATAAAATGGGAGGATTTCAGTATTTTTTACTTGAAGGTGAAGAATACGAGTTCAATTCTTGAGAGAATAATAATTTTTTGGAGTTAAGTTATTTACATTAGTTGTAATCATTTAATAAAAAGTAACTAAAATAAAAAAATTTATTTATTGATCTAGAAAGGACTTAGGAATTATTTTATTTTCTCGAAAGAAAAATATAACGGAAGTATTCCAGTTATTAAAAATAATAATACTTATTATTAAAAATAATAAAATTTATTAAAAATAATTAATAATACTTTTTATTAATAAATAATTATTAAAATAATAATACTTATTATCAAAAATAATAATTTGAACTCAGTATTGTAACGAATTTCCTTCTTTTAGAAACTCCCTGAGTTCGATAAACGCATTTTTGGCACTATGTGTGTTCATTTAAGAGCGCATTGACTCAAAGAAGTCTTTAGCTAAACTGATGAAATTTGAAATATAAATTTAAGAACCAGTCTCTATCAAATTTAAATAAAATATAGTCATATACTTTTACACGCTTGTAAACGCGATGACTTAAAACAAGGATTTTTTTAACAGTAGGTTATCGTATGCTTATAATCACAGTTCTGTGTCAATTTTCGATTTCAATCTGTCAGAAACAAAGCAACTAAAATTCATATTCAAACAATAGTTTCAGTATAAATGCTAAATTCATGCTAAGGATTTACATTTCAAAAGTAGTGATCATCAACGTCAAATGAAGCAATTGTGGCATTGCCAAAAGTTCAAATGGATACCACGTTGTTTCATATTTAATTGAAAAGGTAGTTTCAACGTTCCTCGCTGACGTTTACTTTAATGCAGGGGTTCAAACTTTTAGACCCCCTTTTTAGACTATGTATTTTGGCGACCCCCCAAAGTTTTTAAATCTATCTAAAGTTTAGACAGAGATTTTAAAATTTTTACACGTACTCAAGAGTTTCTAGAGTATGTGTCGGGTATTGGTGCCACATCCCTTGACACTTCATCGTTATCCTTACTAGCATCATCTCATCTCGAAACTTTGATTGAACAGTTTAATGATAACATTTCAGTTAAGGATATGAGTGGGATTGTGGGGAAAGTCAATCCGTTCAGTGAGCAAGCCGTAACAAAAGTTGAGCTAAGTGCCCTTCATCATGCTCAACTGATAGAGATTTCAAGTGATCAGTAGCTAAAGTAACTTTTAAAATAGCTTATATCGACAAATTTTGGATACGTATTAAAAAGGAATTCCCAGAACTGCCCACAATAGCATTAAAAACTTTGATGCCATTTTCTACATCTTACATCTGTGAACAAGGATTCTCCATAATGATAAATGTAAAAACAAAATCAATAACTCGTTTGACATTGGAAAATGACATTGTTTTGTGTGTTACAAAGCTCATTCCAGACATTAAAAAATTGGTTGATTCCAAACAAGCTCATGTATCTCACTAACTTATAGAATGCAAAAACCAACTGGTATGTGTGTTAAAAGCTTTATGTGTGCTCTTTTTTTAATGAAAACTACAGCAATAAATTAATTTTCTTTAAACTTTTCTTACCCCATCTCGCGACCTTCCTGGACACATCCCGTAACCCCCCTGGGGGGTCTCGACCCACCTTTTGAGAACCCCTGCTTTGATGGAACGAAAGACAGATGCTTTGCAGTCGATCATTGGCGGGAACAAACTCTTGTCGGGGCTAGGCGTTTTGTCAACCCAACCTACATTCAAATTTATCTACGAAGGTAATGGTTTAGTTACCTTAACAAACTGTTGAGAAATGATTCGAAAACTATTTTAAGACAGCTACTCATTTTGAATTGCAGTCAGATGATGAGGATGATATTCAAATCAATGTTATTTTCTTGCAATTTTCACACCACATCCATTGAAAATTCACTCTCAATGTTGATTTAATAACACTAGATTAATAAACAAGAGCGCTTTCAACAACGAAATTTCCATTCTCTTGAAATTTCGGGTCCATAACCAAGATTTTATTATCAGACTACTGAGGACTTACTGAAATGATAAGATATGATTAAAGTATTTTGTAGCATTAGAAGATTAAGAATGCGTTATTTACTTCCATTATTTTGCTTGAGAAGGGCTGGGATGGCCCGATTTATAGAGCGTTGGACTCGTACTTCATAGGTTACGGTTTCGAAGCCCAACGGCCAAAAGGTTCCCCGAGTATATGGCGATTGGCACTCGTTAAATCTGTTCGCGGTCGCAAAGTCCTCCATATCGAGAGTAATATCACTGGGGGTACTGGGTCAGAGGTGATCGTTCTCTGTTCCAGGTCTAAATTACGATCTGAGATGAATGAATGAGTTTGCATGAATGAAGTCCGCCCCCTAAAAAGGGTTGTGACATGTGCGTAGCTAAGTCGTACTCTTGGCCCTAGATGGCGCTACTTGTAAAACAAGAGGCGTATATCTCCGGCTTAAAATCTGCTGATGTATCAGCGGGGCTTGTCCACGGCAAGGGTCATTAGTCACAACAACGCAACACATTTTGTTTGAGATGTTTCAAATCAATTAAATTAACATCTCATTGTAAAGCAACACTAGGGATATTTTGGGATGGACTTCGTAATTTTGAAACGCTTTTAGATGTCTAGGAAGACACTTGAGTCGACATCTCCCTTTCCACACCTTTTCACAGCAGTGGGCTGATGTTTGGCCCTGACAAATTTAACGTTCTACAGACCCCCTTACACGACGATGGAATCGGGTCTCAAACCTGAAACCCTACGGCTCATGAGCCAGAGACCTCACCACCAAGCCATCGTTGTCCTTAATTTGAGGTAATATTGTTACAAGCGGGCAGAATGTGCACCGAAGGCAAAAACGTTGGCGGCACTTCACAAGGTGCTTCGCGCCAGCCGAGTTGACTTGGCGAGAGGAATATTCTAGTAACCCCGAGACAATTCTGGCTGTGCCGCGTTTTCTCTCGGCACTTTCGCCCGACTATATAAGAGACGGGCTACCGCTTTTCGGCAGTTGCTCTCTCAAGGAAGAGAAGCGTTATGCTGGACTAGGGGATTTTCGCTTGTTATTAGTGAGCTGTGTTTGCGTTGGATATTAACGCTGTGTTATTGAGCTCGCTGCTATTTACTGTTGCTGTGCTATACGATAGCTGTTTTTCAAACTGTGTTTATTGTGCGTAAGACTTGCATTTACGCTGTAAGTGACTGGTTATTGCTGGATTGTGTTTATCTGAAGTTTTACTTTTTCAAGTCATCCTGTATATACCTGTAAATAGCTGTAAATATTTTTTTTTGTGCTGTCCTCAAATAAAGTCCATTCAATCCGAACCCGCTAGCCTAAAAACATAACAATATTGTGTCTGTTAAACATTCCTGGATCAAATGTCATCACGCTAGTCTGATTAGGAATCGTCCACTTCTGACCATGGTACTAAAGAAAGAGGTGCTTCTCCAAATAGACATCGCGTTGTTTCAAATTTAATTAAAATGTTATTGGTTTAGTTACTTAAACATTCTATTGAGGAATGATACGAGAGCTATTTTAACCCTTTGCGGTCCGTTGTCGAGAGTGACTCGATATTTCAGACTGTGCATCATTTCGACATTTTATTTATTTTTCAAATTTTATTGTTAAAAACGCCTACATAATGGTTAAAAGATGTAGATTAATTTTTCAAAGAAATTCGACGTAAAAGAATTATGTATATTTATTATGTATATCTATGTATATTAAATAAATATACATATTTCTTTTACGTCGAATTTCTTTGAAAAATTAATCTACGTACAATTAATATACATAAATATACATATTATGTATATTTATGTATATTAAATATGTATATTTATGTATATTAATCATGTATATTATGTATATTAATCATGTATATTTATGTATATAAGTTATGTATATTTTTGTATAATGTATTAATTATGTATATTTATAGCAATAAACAAATCTTTGTATTAGGGGAATAACTTTGCATCTAATTATTTTTCTGTCTGCAAAAGGTTAAGACTGAGCTAATCGTTTTGAATTGCTATCAGATGATGAGGACGATTCTCAAGTCAATACTATTTTCTTGAAATTTCCGCACTACTCACATTGAAAATTAACTCTGCCGATTTAACATCATTCGATTAGCAATGATCTTCAGAAAAATCGAATGTCCAATTTCAGAAATTTTCGTTTCAGGACCTTAATACCAGAGCATCGAGGTCCAGATAAAAATGGGAAGATGTTAGTGTTATGCAAATTAGACGATTAAGTATGTGTTATTTATTTTCTTTCTTAGTGTGAGGAAATGAATTTTTTTTATTCATATGAATATATCGAAATTCTTCTGAAAAAAAAAAGATTTTCCCCGTTCTCAATTATCAAATGAACTAATATTGAAAAAAATTCCAAATGGGACCATATTTCAAAATTCTAAAGTTGAATAACACCAAATAGTAGAAGTTTTCTGTATGGTAGCAAGCATTCAGAAAAGGGTCATTCACTTGGTCATCTTCCATTCTGAGCCATGATTGCAACTGATAACACTAAAAGATGAATAAATTGGCGTCATTTGGTTCAAAAGCGACCAAAAAATCGCCATCAACTCTCCCAATAGAGAAAACAACGAGTTGAAAAAAACACTTTTAAGCCACTGGAGTGGAAAAGTGCGTTATTATCTGTCTTTCGCGAAAAAGGTTCCCGGAGAAAATATGGAGAGTTCTATCAGAGAAGAAATTAAATAATCGTGGGGACCAACTCAGTCCTCCGTTTTGTGTTTCTCATGTGAGATGAAGGCTTCCCATGGGAAATAAAAATCATACGGGGGGGATCGAAAAGAATGGGAGGGGGGAAAATAGAGAGAATATTAACAGGAACTGGTAAACTTTTGCACGTGACTCAGCGATTATCGGTTTACGCATAAAAAAGATCCGAGAGATAAAATAATAAATGACTGTTACATCGATAATCGTTTGCATTCTGTGAACATGAAATCAATTAGGAAAAATTTTATTGGAAGCGTGAAAAATTATCGTTTGATTCCAAGTGTTTTTTTTAATGTAAACAGATTTTTTTCTTTCATTCTAAACAGGAAAAAAAAAAAAAGCGGGAAAGTAAGCTGTATGCAGCTTTCGAGCAGACGATAAATTAAAAGTAATTGTTAATAAATTCACCCTGTAACTAGTAGCTGCAAGGCGTAGAAGAAAAAAAAAAGAATTTTATTTTCGGTGTCGACAATCATATCAGATTACTATTAATAAAAGTCACCAAAAATTATGTTTTCACTTTATATCTTGATTTTTCTTCACGTTATCTCCAGATATAAATACTGTTTGTTCTAAGGGATTAAAGAATTTTTTAAAAGAGATTCCAGAGATAAGAATAGAATTTGAAATATATTCACCATGCATTCGCACAATCCTTTCTTTTTTAAAAAAAGATCTTTGAATATAATTAAATACTTAAGAAATATTTTAAAAGCATGGCAACATTGATCTCATGATATCGCTTACTTTTGATGTTAACTTTCTCTGCTACAATGTTCATTTAAAAAACGTATGGATTCATTATTTTTTATTTTTTAGGATTTGTTCACGAAGCGCATAAATTAAAAGAATTAGACATCAAGACTCTTAATACATTTTTTAAAGAATTTTTAATGAATTTTTTTTTTTTTTTGCTTTGACTGCTAAATTGTAGAATTTGACATTGATAAAATGAGAATAATAAATTTCGTTTCTTCCTTTTTTTAAAGCAGATTCTAAATCTTTTTACGTTTTTAAATTTCTGGAATTGTGTCTAAAGGGATTGTAGTAAAATTACATTTTAGACATGCATATAATCGATGAGTTTAGGATTCTATGCGTTTGTTGAATGTCTATAAAAATTATCCAATGAAATAAAATTGAAACGTGATTTTATAATGAAAATAATTAAATACGATATTGTCACTTAATTGATTATCAATTTTATAAAAAGCTTGACAAATTTGTATGCAAATTTATTTTGTTCTGAAGATTTAATATGATCAATATAGATTGATCATTTCTCATTATGGTTATCTTAATTTAGTTACCACAATGTATTTCTTAATTGATACCTGTATTGAGCACAATCCGTAATGACTTTATTTCTTATTGGGACGTAGGTATTATACGTTTAACTCAATGACACGCAGAAAGTAACACTAAACAAATTTATTACCTCAACTCAATGAGTGAAGTACTGACAAAAGCTCTGATCATCTTGACTGAGAGATCTTCAGTTTTTATACCAGGAAAGTAAGTTCCAGAATACTTTTCTGGGGACAATAAGAAAAGCCCAGAGCACTTGTCCGATAAACTAAAGGTGATTCCAGAATCATCTGGAACACGAAATAAAGGAAAA
>JAOUZG010040215.1:8662938-8676370 GCA_026289955.1 Argiope argentata | reverse complement strand
AAATTTTAAAGAATTTTTTGAGGATATTTCCAGGAAGAATATGAAGAATTTTGTAGGTACAAACATTAAAAGTATTACAAGCATTCAATATAAATAAATAAATAAACCCTAAGAATTCTGGAAGAAGACCAGAGTTGTTGATAAAAGTCTCTATTGCAGATTTTTTTGAATTTATAATTCGATTTTTGTTTTATCATCCTATTCTTATTATTGATAATGCAAATTCCATGAAAATTAGATATAAAGGTGCTTAAGTCTCTGAAAAGCTGTAAAATATTTCAATTCATATTTGAATATATTAGCAGAAATAAAAAAAGAATCAAATTTTATATTGTTTTAGACTACATTGTTAATGCACCATTTTTTAAATTTTCTGTTTGGGGGAGGGTTAGTAAAATAAACAGAGATACTTGATTCTTCTAGGTATGAATTTATACCTAGAATTTTTTTTTTGCTAGAAGTTATTAAGACCAAGTTGCTCAAAATATTGAATTAAAAATTTTATCTGTCATTAATCCCTGCGAATCAAAGGCGGCTAGTACTGTCATAAATTCAAAAACCTAGATATTTATAACAAAAATGCTTTTCGTATTTACTTCATTATTCAAACCGTCAAATGGACATCTTAACACACGAATCATTTTTTTAAAATTCGTATTTAAAACTTATTTTCAGAAGCTATGACGTTTCTTAATGTTAAACATTAAATTTATTAATTTCATTCATTCATTCATTATTAAAATTAGCCTGTTTTAAATATGATAAAAATTTCATTCTCAAATATTTTTTGTTAAATAAATTTCCATAAATTATAAATAAGATCACTAAAAGTAAGTTTAAGTAAGAATACAAAGTAACAGCCGACGAAATTTATTTGACATTCTGAAAGGGTGCTGGAATATATTTGTATCATTTCAGATTCCTTTCATCTCCCCCCCCCCCCCCATTAGAATTGATTTAATTATTATTAAGCCGAAAGGAATTTCTTTGCTCCAAAGTAACACATAGCTTGTACGTGTTTCGAATAATTCATTAAAAATCTTTTTTTGGCATAACAAACATTCCTTAAAATAATCCCCCCCCCCCCCCCGAAACCTTTATACAATCCCCATTAAAACTAAACGTCAAGTTTTTCTTTCTAGAATTCAAAAAATTTCGAAGTAAAAAATTGGCCTTAAAAAAAGAAAAGAAATGTTTGAAAATTTACAATTTTTTCTATTTCTAGAATTCAAAGAATTTTGGAGAAAAAAAAAGTGACATCCAAAAATAAAATAGATAGCGAGCTTTTTACTATCTCTAGGATACGTGCTATTAATAAACATGCTCTTTTGAAAACAAGTACGGCTTAAAATATCATCTTCACCTAAGGGATATTTCGCTTTAGAAACATCTGGAATAGAAAAAAAAATTATTAGTTTTGATAGTATTAGAATTTTAGTTAATGAGGTAGTTTCCATGGCAAACAGCCCACGGTGAATTCCATTGCCATCGTTATAATGTTTTATATCAACTTTTGAGTTAGTTATAAGTTAGCATATCTTTGTTTTAGGAATTTTTTTTATTTGATTTATATATATTTCCAAGGACAGATTAGATATAAGCTGCTGAACTTCTAGAAGCTATCTGACTACACTTTGAGTATTTAGATTTATCAATCATTAAGTTTAAAAATAACATTGTTTCAAATTTTTTAGTCATTTTAATTTCCTTTTCGCCTTTAATCAGAATATATTTAACATTTATAATTGGTTTTAAAAATTTTTTGGCAACTTGGGCGTTTTGAATTCAGCTATTTTATTTTCATAGTTCATGCATTTTGGGGGGATTATTATCATATCAGAACATGATATTGTTTTGGGAATTAGGTTTTCTGGCATCAACAAAAATCCGTAGGCGAAAAATAGGAATTTTGTTATCTGCACGAGAATCTCAAAAAATCAGCTTTCAATAATGTGATGAAATCTCATTTACAGAAGCTCTAATACAGAAGCTTTGATAAAAAAAAATAATGACTACATCAAATAAAACGTGGAAAAATGTCATTTTGAGTACGTGATTATATGAAATGAAATAAATTGGAAATGGGATATTTTTTTAAACAATAAATGCGAGACAAAGTTTTTTGAATTGTTTGCAATACTAAAGTGACTCATTCAACGAAACGATAAAAGTGAATAAAAATGTAATTTAACTTGCACGATCACACGTGGTGCTTGACTGTTCAAGAAATGAGGTTCTGTCATGATGCATTGAAATATGCATAGCAGATTTCATTTTAATCTTTTATTATTTTTAAATTCTTACAATTCTTAATATTAAAAACAACTTTTTAGTTTTTTTTACAAAGTATTTGTTATAACTTTTTGTATATTAAAAAACAAATTAGGAAATATACACGAAATCTTAATTCCTTATTTAAAAAAAAAGTAATAAAAATCAAAACATTACTTGATAATAATGTGACTGAAAAGGTAAAGTTCTTTAATATTTAATTTTATTATATAAAAATTGTTTTTACAATTTTTTTTCAACATTAATGTAGATAAATGGCAACATCCCATCTGTATTTTATTTGATTAGATCTTTTATTATTTTCTGCACTTAAAAAATTTCTCTCTTATTCATTCAGGTTTTATCCTGAATAAGGAGTAGGCAATATTTAATTATTAGAATCAATCGATCTGTTTAGAAAAAAGTGCAAAATACATATACGTGCATAACTGCATGATTTTAATATCTTAAATTTGCAACATATTGTTTAAGAAAGCAAAGAAATTTTATGCAAAAGTAACCTTCTTATCAAATACTTTTTATTACACTACCACATGAATATTTTTTCTGCATTACATTTAATAAATCATAAAATAGAAAAGAATAAATTTTGCATTATATTTTGAAATTTAACCGTAAGTTTTGTATTTCTTAAATCGTTAGAAATTAATTGCATACTTAATGTCTAAAAATCACTTTTATATTAATTTTATGAGTAATAAAAAAATCAGTGATTTAACTTTTATTCCAATGTTTTAGCGCTAATTTATTAAACTTTTCGAAATGTTTTTCATTTATTTTATTAAATATAATTTACAAAATTTTTCTCTATTTTAATTATTGGATTTATCTTTATGCGCGTTAAGGAGTTATTTTATGCATTTTATGTATGTGCTTATACATTTATACCTGTGTTACATAAGTAAAACTTAAATCTATGCATAGTATAAAATAAAGTCAGCTGAAAGCGTCTGTATGTTGGAACCACAAAAAATCGAGAAAAAGTTAACGGATATTGGAGATATTTATGTCATTTTGTAGAGCATTTACTGAAGAAGGTTTTAGTACATTGAAATAATATCGAAATAAAAAGAAGAGTTATATAATTGCGATTTTAACTTATCCGCGCATGCGTGGAAACCTCACATTGCGCATGTGCAAATAGCAAGAGCTGTGATATGCAATATGCGATACATGTCTTTGTTTACGCCTGATTTTAAACAGCTATTCAAATTTTTATTACGCCCAAAAAAGGAAATCCAGCCTTGGCGGAAATACATTAAATGAGCTTTGTTTGTTGCTTAATAAGGGAAAGGAAGAGGAAAGAAACGTTCGGTTAGCGAATATCAGAGAAATAACAGGTACAACTAGGGAAGGAGAGTCTTTTGATGAGCGAAACAACCGTCTTTATTTAAATCGCACTGTAACTGAATTGCGTAGACAGATTGAATATCTTGAGGAGCAAAAAGATCGCCTGTCTATGGGCATATCATATTTTTTTAAATCTATGTAGCAGTCTAGATATTTCTGAATGTGTAAATAAAAAATTGTTTTGTATACTTTTTTTGATAATTTCTAAATATATTTTTATGTTTGTTTGATGTTGCGTTACAAGCCCATATCATATCGTGGAGAAGCTAGACTTAAGTTTAAGCTAATTTTTCTTCTTGAATACTATGCCACGGGCAACGCCGTGCGGGTATTGCTAGTTTTAAAAATTTAATAAAAATAGACAAATGTGCTAAAACCTCATCATATTAGGACGTTTCGAATTGTAATACAGGGTGCTCATTAATTATTGTCGGGGTTTCCGTAACTCATAACTTTCGAATAAAAAATATTACGCAAAAACCGATTATGTATTCATAAATTACCACTTAAAGAATTTTATTAATGATATTAAAGTGTAAAGCTTGCACAATTTGCACTATGTAGGCATTCAGATGAAGGCGGTTATGGAGAACGTTCCATATCGTCGTATGCGGCATATCTAACTGCACAGCCGATTGTCCCGTTGATTTTCGTGGACTGCCAGTAAACGTTTCTTGGATGTGATCAACATTTTCCTGCGAAGTACTTGGTCTTCTCACTCCCTTTCGGTGTAGAACTCTACCAGTTTCCTAAAATTGTGTTTACCAGCGTCTGATAGAATTATCCGAAGGAGGATCTTTCTTGAACGTGGTCCTGAAGTGAAGTTGAGCTGTTATGACTGATTTAGTTTCAAAAAACCGTAATGCACACATTGCTTTTTCTTGCACGGTCACCATTTTTATTTATGACGTCATAATTACCCAGGCTGCAAATGCGTTAAGATTGCATTGTTGTCACGTAAAATTCTTTGAGTTGTAATTTATGAACACGTAATCGGTTTTTAGGTAATATTTTCAGTTCTAATTCTAATATTTTCAATTCAATTTCTAATCAAAAATGCATTACAGAGGTTTAAATGTGAAACTGTAGGTACTATGTTCTATTTTTGATTACCGTTGCGTTGCATTGATCAAGTTCGGAGGTACATTATTTCTTATTTAGGAAACTAGATTCAGTCCATCTGAGATTAATTTTAAAGATAATGAGGAAAATAACAATTTGTGAATGTCATCGCTATTTGACTCAAGGTCACGTGACTTGCTGCAAACGATACTCATTTTAATCTCAATGAAAACGATCGCCCGCGCCTTGGCATAGAGTAGCGCGTCTTCTCCGTGATTGAATCTCAGTTCGGGCATGGTTGTTTTTCTTCTGATTCCATCTGTGAGGTGTGTGAATGTGCTCCCCTGTAAAAAAGGGGTCGCACAAGCGGACGTGATGCATGAAGGAGCTAAATCGTTTCCTTTTCCCTAGATGACGCTACTGAGTAAACAGGAGGCGCTTACTCGGCTTAAGTTACTGATAGATAACTAACTGTCTGCGGGTTTTAAAGTGACATAAGTCTCAAGATCAAAACAATCGTAACCGTGATAGTTAAATGCGTTTAGAAATCTTTTTCTTTTTATTTCTATGAAGTTTAGAAGTTTACGCTTGAAATAAGCAATTATTACAATATTTCTGAGTTTAAAAGAACACTTCTGCGTTCATATAAGATATTAATCAATGACTTAAATCTAAGTGGTTTAATCTTTAGATTATTTTAATTTTACAATTTTTGACATGTAATGTTCCAAAATTAATTTAACCACTTAACTGGTATGCCCGTATGCCGTGCGTGCATCCATTTATTGAATTTTGATAGTTGTAAACAAAAAATAAACCTTTCATAACGATTATAATTCAATAGTAAAAATGACTTCGAATACGTAGATAAGTCAAGTATTCGATGGATTTCCATGTGAATCAAAATAAGAAAATACTCCCAAAACAGAAGGTGTCATCTTATTAGTGAGCAAAGAAAATAAACCTGTTAAGTGGTTAAACGACAATTCATTTCAATTTGAATAAGTTCGATTTCATTCTCTTTATAGCAAAATAATAGCTCACATTTAAGAAACTTTTATCATGCAGGAAAAAAAATTAGAAAATAGATAGTCAAGAGTTCGGGATTTTAGGCGATTGCCTGCTGAATCTATTTCATTAATCTTAGTTTGGACTTGAAATATGCTAAAAGCAAGCCAATTTTCATTATTTATAGCGATAAAACAACGATAAAATTTGTGAAGCAGAACGAAATAGAAAACACAGATTTCATGAGGCTGATGATACATTATCAAACTCAAGGATTTCTATCTGTATCTTGATTCGAGGACAAGCAGCGGATATCTATCGCATCAAAACGCAGTACAACCAAGAGATAATAAATAAACCAAATTGAATAAAAGAGGAAACGTTGATTGTTTCGCAAGAATTAATACACTTTTGTTAAACACGATAAGAAATCAAGAGAAATCCGATGAGAAATTAAATTCGAAGAACAGATAACGCTCGCTAGAATCAATTTATAAAAGCCGACATGGGAATATTATATTTATTGTATCTGATTTTCCCCTCTGAATCTGAGTTTTCACTACCTGTGTCACGTGGGACAATTCACAGCGGTAATTATTCAACACGGAATATTTCATCTTCGTCGTCATCCAAAAATTGAATTATATCTCGAACATCAATTCAACTCATTTCACAAAAAACTTGTCAAACGAAAATTCTCACATCTTTACTTTTTTTTTCCCCCAACAGTATCCTTCCTACACCCCCATCCCCACTCTTCCCTCCCCTTTCTTTTTCTCTTCCGCGATGTTAAGTGATTGGATTAAGTTTCGAAGGCCAATTCATTTCACAAAACTTTCCTAACAAAAATTCTCACCAATGACTTTTCTTTTTCCCAACAAACGATTTTTTTCCCCCGTCGCTTTCTTTCTCTCTCGCGCCAACTCAACTCGGCGGATAATTATACGACCTGGAAGCGGGGGAAAACAAATTCGATGCGACCGAATTTATCGCTGGGAAAAAGAAGTAAAGAGAATCACTTCATTTCTGTTGCCAATTTGCGGCAGGCTAATTTCCGAGTGGTGTCGCGGTGCATCTAGGCGTGTCTTTCCACGGGAAAGAGATTCCGCAGGCAGGTGCGATGGAGAAAACAAAGTCTTATTCCCACCGTCTTCGGGTGTAACAGAGGAATTACAAAGGGGGTGGAATGAGCAAAAAACAGGGGTCTCAGGTTTTTTTTTATCGTTTGAGAGTTTCTCACGGACGGAGAAAATTCAATATTTTTTCTCCAACTTCTAATTGCTTTTTCTTTAAGTCTGAATCTATTACCTTTAATTAAAAATCCATCTTTATCTTTCTTAAAGTTTTGCTGGGAAATTGGATAAAAAAAGCTCTCTACGTTTACATCATTGGAATAAAAAAAATCTATTATCTTGGTCCTAATATATGACACTTATGTATTTTAAACTGTCATATGTGGAAGAATTTCGCTTTAAATGTTTTTTTTACTTTCATACTTCCATTTTTCATCCATAACATAATAGAAAATGTTGTGGAAATACAGGGTGTCCAAAAAGTTCCCGTACTGATGATTTGTGTATTTATTTTACAAAAAACAATGGGTTTAAAAAGAATTATTTTTATGCCAATGATAAAAAGAACTTTTAATATAACTAAGGAAAAAATACTAAACTTACATTTATAATAAATGTTCAAAATGTCCATCTCTTCCTTGGAGAAAAAGCTGAACTCGTTTGCGCATGTTTTTCGAAACGCGTTTTAACATGCTAGGAGTGATTTCTTGTATCCTTTGGGTAACTGCGATTTTCAAATCTTCCATTGTTTGAGGATCACCTTCATAAATTTTGTCCTTTAAATATCACCACAGAAAAAAGTCCGGGATAGTCAGATCAGGGGATCGAGGTGGCCAAAGATTTTTTGAGATAAGTCGATCGCCGAAAAAGGCTTCAAGCATGTCCATGGTTTCATTACTCGTAAGGCAAAATTTAATATACTTGAAAAAAAAATCATGGAAAATGATTTTTTAAATTTTGAGTACGGGAACTTTTTGGACACACGGTATATTTCCCTACTCCGAAAATAGTGCAATGGGCTTTCGTTTTTCTATAGAGAATTATTATCAACAGTAGTAAGGGCCCAACTTAGCCTAATTGGGGCCCGGGGCAAAATCTTCTTTTGGGTCCCCATTTGCTTTACTACTTTAGTAATGAAGAAGATTCATTATAGAAAAAAAACGTAAAATGGTAGCGTAAAATTTATATTCGATTTGGGGCCCCCAATTATATGGGAGCCCAGGGCAACTGCCCTGGGCTCCCTTTCAACTACTGTCAGGTCCTGACTAAGGCCCCTGCCTTAGTCAGGACCTGACAGTAGTTGAAAGGAAATAAATGGGAGATCATGATCAATAGTCACCATTCATAGTGATCGAGGTCAATAAATTAATTTCATTGTTGAGAACCTAGACGATCGGATGGTTCTCCGAGAATAATAATAGGGTTTCTAATTCATACAGAGATATTTGTGTTTTTTTAATAAAACATTTTCAGACATCATCATCAGTTCGTTTAAATCACCAGAAATGACCATTTTTGGACGATGCTATGTTACGAAGGTGAGATTCGGCAGGATGGGCAAATATTCACAATTTACTTTATAGTTAAATGTAAAAAATACTCTGCTTTCATCTTTTCTTTGGGGCCGCGGTGGCTTGGTGGTAAGGTCTCGGATAGTGAGCTGAAGGGTAATTATTCGAGAACCGGTCACTATTCAGCTTCGAAACCCAATACCATTGAAAAACTGTCGTGTAAAGGGGTCCGTTGCACTTTAATGACAGGGCCAAACGTCTTCCCGCTGGTGTGGTGTGGGGCGATTCAGAGGAGTGTGCCATCTCAGGTATCATCCTCGTCATCTGACCGAGGTTCGAAATCACGAGGTCAGTCCCAAAGTAGCCCAAATGTTGTTTTTTAACGGGACATTAATATAGCTAAACTAAACTAAACTAATCTTTCCTTTAAACCTTATTTTGTCTAATTAAACCTGTCTTAACACATGCTCAAAAGCGCTGAACGCTGTAAGAATGCATTGACAAACAATAAATAGTACAGATTTCTTGATTTAATAACATTAAACCTGTTTGGTGTAATACGTTCATGAAGATTCCCAATGAAGACGACCCCCATTACATCGCAATGCGATTAAAACTTAACTATCAGGCGAATCAATCTTCTTATTGCCTATTGTCTTTCGTTTTATTGTAATTTCTTTTCCGTATTCAAGTTGGGTAGATGATAAATAGATTTTTTTTACGTTTTCGAAAACAGAAAAAAATCACTCATTTCAATATTTGATAAAATAATGAAAAAGATTTAAAAATTTCATTGCAGTAATTCAATCTGTTGTTGAAAATTATACAGAAAATATTATTTTAAAAATTGCCAAAATACAGAAATTTTAAATTAGTATTATTATAAATAACATCATTTAAATGCTAAGATGGTATAAAGTAAAATTTTACAATAACTTTATAAAGATTAATCGCTGAAAGAAATGTCGATATCACTAAACATTTATTTCAATCAATTAAAATTCTAATTAAAACATCCAAAAAATAATCGCTTCGAAGTGCACATTTTTATTTCTCAAAATATATCGGAGCAAAATTTTGATAATTTTCTTTAAAATCTAATGAGACATAAACATAAATAAACATAGACACAGTCATAAACGTAGATAATTCGAGACTGATTATCTCCATATTTTCAGATTTTCTTAAAAACCACGGAAAAGGCCCTTCTTCGAATTAAGTCATGGGATAAAATTCTTCATGGAATGTCTGTATATTCCCGAATACAATATCTCTGAATACAAATGATCTATCTCTGAATAATAATTTGGTATGCAATTTTTATTGTAGATTCGCAGGAAAATATCGGATAGAATTTGCTTATCTGTATGTCCTTCCAGTGATGCATTACCACTAAAAATCTAGCAAATACGAATATAGATAACTTTTCTTGAAGTCAAAATTATAGATTTTGAAGGGGAATAAGAAACATATTTAATTTCGAACATAATAATAATAAAAATGTAATGAATGACAATATGAAATAGAAATGAAAGTATTGTCAATTTACTACTTTTCGTCACATCTGTCATCTATGTTAAAACATTTGTCTCCGTGCTTGATCAACTTGAAAATTCAAGTCGTATAGAATACCACCGATTGTAGAGCCGTTATCAGATGGCCTGTTGGAGATCGTAGTGTGATTCATGCTTCTGACCATAGATAGATCAAGGTAGTTCAGACAGACAGTAACCTCAAGGTTCCAACGCTGACCTCAAACGGCATATGACACGGATTTACAAACTGAACCAGCATTGGAGCAAATGCCTCGACATGAATGGTACTTTTGTCAGAAAGTAGTAAATTGGCAAAACTTTCATTTCTGTTTCTTATTTTCATTCATTGCGTTTTTTTATTATTATGTCCAAAATTATGTATATTACTTACAGTCTTCCTCCATAGGCCTGTAATTTTGGGTTTGGTCAATAAACGGGGAAAAGTTCAAAATACATACTCGATTCTCTTCAACAAGTAACAAGCCCAGAACCGTCTTCTGTTATGGAAGGATACATGAGCCTCGATTGTGCTAAATAATTAGGTACCGTATTTACGTCAGATAATCAAAAAACTCTTTAAGTTAAGATAAATTAGTAAAAAGTATCTTCAAAAATTCTCTTATGTTGACTAGAATTTTCAAAGCTTTTATTTAGGCTATAATAATAACTTCTCAAATACTACTACATATTTACATTTTAAATAATTTCTCTTGTTGCCGTTGTTTCTAATGACATTTGCCATGGACTAGTTTGCTCATATACAGGGTGTAGCCGAATTCGATCAACACATTCGGAGGGGTGATAGTAGGCATCAAGAGGATAAAGAATCACCTTACAACAGAATGTCCCAAAGAGCTTTTAATAAGTGAAAATCATAAAAATATATGGAGCCGAAAAACTGTTTGAAACTGTAAAAAATTAATTAAAAAACAAATGTTTTAGCCATATATTTTCAGCTAATATCTATAAAAGTTTCAAATATGAATTTTTTTTAAGTGAAAGCATATTTTTAAAGTTTTTTTTTGCAATTTGATGATTTAAGGGATCGTAAACTAATGAAAACGAAAAAGTAGTTTAGAACCCATATTTGCAAAAATATTAAAACGTGAATAAAAAATAAAATGAATATTTAAAGAATTTTATAATCGATGTCTGTTGTAGTGTGAGAACTGAGGTGTTTTGAAGATATTCAAGAAAAACTAAAATGAGAACTAGAAAACACAGCTGCAACATGAGTACCGATGTCCGCAGAGAACGTTGTCAAATTCGAAAGACAAATTCAGAGCAAGGATAATAGGCACTAAGCAGATGAAATATTACCAGAAAACAGAGGATTGCAGGTAATGTTTTTCAATTTCAAATCGTATGGAATTTGCCCGCTGTATGCTTGATGCCACGGAAGAAGATAGATGCTTAGTTTTCTGCTAGAGTTTCATTCTCAGATGAACCCTGCTTTACGAGAGAAGGTGTCTTCAACAGTGCTATTATTTGGTGAGTCGAAAAAACTCCATGTCACTATCCCGTCGAACGTACAGAACAAGTTTGATATCAACAGCTGGGGAAAGTAATCTATTAGGACCGTTTCTTCTGTCAGAATATCTCAACCGTACAAAGTGCCTTGTTTGCTTCCATTACATTCCTCCGTATTTTCTGCAGCGAATACCTACAACTGTATGTCAGAATATTTGGTTTATGAATGATGGAGCATCAGCACATTTTAGTTGCATTTCTGAAATTTGACTTGTTGCTTGCGAATGAAGTTCAACCGCCGTCGATTCCGCAATGCTCATTAATGAATGCTTGCTCACAGCTTTTATTTTTCTAGACTGCATGAGAAATTTATGTGCGAAAAGACTTCTACCGGATTGCCTTGTTCCTAATTCTCGCATTCATAATGACATTCTCTTCGCCAGACTCATTGACTTTTCGACGTCTTCTTTTGCGATTTTCATTGAATATACATTATTTGCGACCCTATTTTTTCAGGTAATTTTTAATCTACCTAATGACTATTAATCCTTGCCCTGAATTTGTCGTTTGAATTTGCCAACGCTCTCTGCGAATATAGGTACTCATGTTGCAGAGATGATTTCTAGTTCCCATTTTACATTTTCTTGAATATCTTTGCAACTTCCCAGTTCTCATACTGCAAACTTATATCAAATGATAGAATATAAAATTCCTTACATTTTCAAGATTTTATTTTTCTTCCAGCTCTAATATTTTTGCTAATATGTGTTCTAAACTACGTTTTCGTTTTCATTAATTTACGACCCCCTATAACATCATCAAATCATCGTGTTACTAACATGGAAAAATCCAGATTGTGCTCTTATTTTAGAAAAAATTATAGCTGAAACCCCATTTGTTAATTTTTTATTAACTTTTTTACAATTTCCAACAGTTTTTGAGTTCCTATATTTTTGCTATTTTCACCTACTAAACGTCGTTTCGGATGATGTTGTATATTGATTCTTTATCCTCCTGATTCTTATCATCACCCTCCGAATTTGCTTACCGAATTTGGCACATATGCGCACTTATATGTATATTTATGTTTATTATACTAAAAAAAGGAAATAACACTAAAATAACATATTGTTACGTTTTTAGCGTAGAGCATTCGGATTGAATGGACTTTACTTGAGGACAGCACAAACAAATTTATTTACAGCTATTTACAGGATGACTTGATAAAGGAAAACGTCAGATAAAAACAATCCAGCAGTCAACAGTCACTTACAGCGTTAATACAAGCCTTACGCACGATGAACACAGACTGCAAAACAGTTATAGTCTAGCACAGCAAACAGTAAATCATAGCTAGCTCAATTACACAACGTTAACAGCAAAGGCAAACACAGCTCACTAATAACAAGTGCGAGAAGTAATCCGCTCACTACAATGAGTTGCTACTCTTCCGAGAGGAACTAACTGTCAGAATGCGGCAACCTGTCCCTTATATAGCCGAGCTACCGAGCGAGCACGCGAAGCTTTGGAAATCACCGTGAGTGATCCAATGGCTACCACACTATTTCCTTTCGCCAAACCAACCTGGATGGTGTCAAGCTCTTTGACAGCCACCACCAACGCCTTCTCCTGCGGTGCGTTTTCGTGGCGTTCGCCCGATTATAACAATATATATTTTTAAAATCATTATTTTTTTTCCCATAAACTTTTTCAGCTTTCTCCCTCTATGCTCATGTTTCTATTCTACAAACAGAAAGAATAATCTGCAAAAATCACAAGAAAAGGTGCTTCAAGAGGTGCAGTTGAAGACCCCGAACGGTGCCAATGTACAGCATAAACCATCTTCCCTCTGCTACTCGTATAGGTTGTAATCCCTTCGGACCAACCCCGAGTCATCCATCCTTCCTAGGGCCAGTATTGAGTTTTTCAGGGCTTCACCACATAAAAGATATCTAGAGTCAAGATTGACACCATTTTCGAAAGAAAAAACAACAACAAAAAACAACAACAACAAGGAATATAAAACAAGATTCGAATTTCTATCACCAGTTCGATTAACTGAGATATGAAGTACAGATTGAAAATATAGAATTACAGATTAACAATATAGATTGATGGAAGTACAGATTAA
>JAOUZG010040215.1:8572858-8594078 GCA_026289955.1 Argiope argentata | reverse complement strand
TGTGTGTGTGTGTATATATGTGTGTGTGTGTGTGTGTGTGTGTGTGTGTGTGTGTGTGTGTGTGTGTGTAATTTTCAATGACTTATACTTTTTCAATGATAGTATAAAATTGTAAATGAAAAGGAAGTTGCAATAGCTTCACTCATAAAATTTTCAAAGGATATTGTTTAGGCAATCAATATATTTGTTGGAAAATATATCAAAACATTAAGCCAGTAAGAGTTAATGTATTGTATTTTAGAAGAAGCACCGATGCACTTTGATTTTAAACGATTTATTTCATGCCAACAGAAATTGAAGAATTTTAAAGAATTTTTCACGGATTTCCCTGCGACATTTTAACATTTTGAAATTTTTCAGAAGGGTCGATTTTTATCAAATTATTATTTCACACGAAATATTTCATCTGAACGAATAATCTCGGAATAATTATTTTCGGCTTTATTATATTTTTGATAAATATTTAAGAACTATATTAAGGAATAAAAAGTAGAGAGTACAAAAGCTTTTGGAACAAACTTTTTTTGAGATAAAAAGAAAGAATACAAATTAATCAAAAATAGAGATATCACAACAGTGTAAAATTTCGAAAACAATGCAGAGACATGAATTAAACTATAAATAATGTCATAAAAAATCATTTATTAAAAGTTAAAATATATTATAAATGGGTTTAAATTTAGAAATAATTAGATTAAAGTAATTATGTCATTTCTTTGTGTTGTTTAATTATTTTTGTTTATAATTAAATTTTTTTTATTATTTAAAAAACAAAAATATATTATGTCTTCATAAAATATCGCTTCGAATTTTCCCTAATTATATTTCCCTATAATTGTAATTTTCCCTAATTCCCTAATTATATAATTCCCTATTATGTTTACCTTCATCTGACCATTATATTCACAAATATTGGTTGTGGGCATATAAGGCTAATAATAAAAACAATGAAAATGAAATATACATTAATATTATTGTAATTTTAAAAGTAGCCATAGTCGTCAGCAGATACTTCCATCCGCCTGAAAATATGCAGAAAATTTGAATGATCGTAACGCCGTGATAGTGTAGATAGAAATTATGGTTGAGTCTTAAAGTTCATCACCGGCCACGGTACATTATCTCCAGTAGGAGGAAGGCTCAACATCGGCAAGGGGTAACGGACTTCATACACTTTCTCTATACCCACCAGGAAAAGAGAGCTAAATAGCATATCAATAACTTCTCATCCCCCTGTCTAATAGTTTGTAAAAAAAAAGAGTTTTTTTTTCTTTCTTCTTTTCTTATAATAAATAAATGTTTGTACGCATATGATCGATTCACACGAATCGACTTTTATCACAGATATTTAATTCTTCTCAATTTTCTTTGAAATAAGGTATTCATTTATGTTGTAATGCTTTATTAAGGAAAAAATCATTAAAAAATAAAAGTACAATATACACATGTAGTAATATTCTTAAATATAAATCAAATCTTAATTAATTTTTTAACTTTTATATTAAATTAGATCATTTTAACTTCATTTTAAAATGTTCTCTTTATTTTATGATCGAACTCTCACTTTTTTTATTTAATTATTCTTAAACGCCTTTAAAAAATTGCAGACTCCATCTTTCCTACACCAAGAACGAAGAGATAAAAGTTCTTAGCATTTATGTATACGCTTCAAAGATACCTAAGATTTCCTTACATAAGCTGGCATGAATCTTAAGTATGAAATTCCTATTAAAATCTCATAGTAAAATTACGGAAGGGAAAAACTTCTCTTATATCAATATTAAAACAAACATCTTTTTATCGTCCCTTTTTCCTGGTACATAAATTATGCCTCCTGGAGTGAAATAAATCGAAACTATAAGTTTCAACTTTTCGACCACGCAAAAATCTACAAAATTATATTTACTACAAAATTACAAAATTATGTTTCTACAAAATTAAATCTACAAATATATGTTTACATTTACACATATATTTTTTAAAGAACAAATATTTATTCTTTCAACATATCAAAGTATCTTGACCATTGCTCTGAAGTTAAATGACAGGATAAGAATTTGTGATAATTTTATCTACTAAAAGGACACGGGTAGTTAAAAACGGGGATATTTTTCTGTATTGATGTAATTTTTATCTTTTGCTTTCTTGTTCTAAAATATTTGTCTTGTAAGTGTCATATGCGATAAGTCAAGATAATAAACAGATAATTTGTCATCTGACAGGTTAACAGGAAATGAATCATGAGTAATTTTGATCTAAAAAAAGTGAAAAATAATCGACAAGCTGCTTCTTGTTATGAAGATTTTTATCACATGATGAATTTGAAGAAAAACAATCAGACTAAATATTATTTGCACGCATGTTGAGATTCAAGAGTATTAGTCACACCTGTTTCGTAAAATATGATAGTGGTATGATACGATTAGAAAACTTGCCGTATAGGTAGACATGTAATGAAAATGGAGATTTTCTTCAGGTAAGAATTTTGTCCAGTCGTCTACATAACTTCGACAAATAATGGTTCAGATTCTTAGTTAAGCAGATTCAATTGCATTTCTCTATTCTGAAGTACATATAAATGATGTGGTATTTACAGAAAGAGAGAAAATTTTGCACATTATTTCAATTTACGTTGTTGTGAGCAGGTGATTTTTTTTATAAAATGTCACTTGCTAAATAGTTGTCATATTATTAATTTAATCTATAATTTTATTAGTTGTTGTTGTTTTTACTTATGGTACTTACCATGGACAAGCTTCCCGCTGATACAGATGCTGATTTAAGCCAAAAGGAGCGTCTCTTGTTTTTGAAGTAGCGCCAACTAGGGCCAAGAGTACGACTTAGCTACACACTCACCACATTTGCTTGCGCAGTCCTTTTCAAAGGGGAGCACAATCACACATCTCACAAATATCGTACGGAAGAACAACCATACCCGAACCAGGACTCGAATCCGGGACTCCCAGCTCAGGAGGAAGACGCACTACCTTTGTGCCAGAAAACCGGCTTATTTTACTAGTCTTGGCTATTAATTTAGAAATGCCATTTTTCGATTGATATGTATATTTTAAAACTGTGTAACTTTTATAAGCATTTGATAATGTGCACGCGAATACTAATACCTGTTTAAAAATATCTGTATATTTTTTAAGAGACAAATTTTAAATTATTTTTTCATAGAAATTGTGTATTAAATGTTTTCAATTAAAATGTTCATTTAAAATTTTCTATACTTAAAAAATTTAATTTAAATCCATTTCGCAGTTACTGAGACCTACGAAAGGTTTTCTTTTTGAGTTATTACTAACAAAAAGGTTTCTATGTTTATGCATCCATAAAAATTATATTTATGAATTATTTTTTTTCGAATAAAAATCAATCCTAAGAAAAAAACTTGAAATCGATTAATAATTTTTACCAATATATTTTAAAAATAATAATTATTGTTATTCATATATTGAAGTTAAATTATAAGTTATAATAAATGTAAAACGTCAAATTAAAAATTATTAAGGCTTTATAAAAAAAAAACTTGCTACTAAAAAATCTTAAATAGTTTATAAGTATTTCACTTGTGATGAGTTATTTAAAAAAATATTCAAAGCTTTACACTATTATTTTATTAAACTAATCTGGCTTTCAGGCACAAAGGTAACTAGTCTTCCTTGAGACTGGGAGTCCCGGTTCAGGCATGGTTGTTCATCTGTATGCTATCTGTGAGATTTGTGACTGTGCGCTTCTGTAAAAATGGGTTGTGAAAGCGACTGTGATGAATGTGTAGCTAAGACGAACTCTTGGCCCCAGTTGGCGCTACTTGAAACAAGAGACACATATCTTCGGCTTAAAATCTGCTGACGTATCAGCGGGGCTTGTCCGTGGAAAGTGACATAAGTAAGAACAAAAAAATGTATGCATTTTAAGGTTTTAACACTGCCAATCATATTGAATAATAAAGAATTAATAGATTCTCTTAGAATCTTGAACTTAATCTATTTCTGACCTCATGAAAGGTACTGTTTTAATTTTTAATCTGTTTTCTCATTTAAATAGTAATAGCCGTTTTCGGCGACCAGCTGCTTCACTGGAAATATTGATTGCATTTAATGTCAGTTTATTCTCTTTTGTATAACTTTATGCCCATGATTTGTGTTAAGTATCAAATAATATAATTTTTAAAGTCATATTAATATACCATAATGTGATAAAAATGTTAGATCTTCCTTAGTTAAATTATCTCCATAAAATGTATAACAACATAATATTAGGCGAATTTTATCAAGAAACTGTACACATTCTTGTAACTCTTCATCTCAATTTAAAGATATTCAGATAAAGATATGTTAAACAAGAAAAAATTATAAAAATTGTTTAAAGGAATTTTTAAATAATTAAAGTTGAATCACAACTAGATAACGAATACTAAAATTTAAACAATTAAAAAAGCTCGTAAATTAGAAAAATATATTTTTTATTGAAACATGTTTTTCAATATAGATTCATTTCAAAACATATGCACATTCTTAATGGAAACTATATATAAAAGAATAAAAAAATGTCCCAAGAATATGACTTAGAAATCACAGGTGGTGTGTTGATTTGATTAGACTAGTGGGTAGCTGGCTTGGGTAGCAATACCACACTGGTTGTCCTTGTTCCTTGCCATCTTAATGTATCCTCGAATGCCCCAGCTTGATCCCCAGCTGAAAAAATCAAATGTATTAAAATAATGAAATGAAAATAACAATTGCTTTTTATACATATTTACAAATTAGCATAATATAGTCTAAATAGTTTTTATTAGTAAAAACTTTCCTACACTTTCAGATTTCGAGTAATTGCACTTCGATCGTAAAAATTACTTGACTATTTTAAGTTCCTTCATTTAAAGTTAAATTTAATTAACGTTTTTAAATAATTTTTGGCTATTTTGGCTATTTTTAATACTATAGGAATTTTCCACAAAAAAAGTAGAAAATAAAATTGTTATTAAGTTTTAATTTTTGAATTCGTTCATCTGTTGTGAATTAATAATTTCATTTTGGACTAACAACATTTGATTATAATAAAATGTTACCTATCCAAATGATTATTCTTGAATACTATCCACAGATGAAATTACTATTTATGTATAATAATTTTATTCATTTAATAAAGTTTTTTAAAAATATCTTTAATGTTTAAAATTTGCATAAAAAATTCACTTGGGAATTCACAATTTTTTTCATTAAAGTAAATTAAATATTCATACATTTTTTTATATAATAACTAAAATAATTTTCTGAAATAAGTTAATTATCTAACAATATAGTTATAATATAATATAAATGCACAGCTGTACGAATGCCAAAAAAACACCCTTTTGTGTTGTTATTTGTGTTCTTCTCATAGGCCTGCCATGCACATATATTCTATTTTATAGTGAAGTTTTACCCTTATTTATGTATGTTACCTTTAACAATTTTACTTGAATCCATTTAAATTGGAAAATAATATTGCTTTTACAAAAATGAGGACATAGGGGGTGTGAGAAGTAATAAGAAACTTAGAAAAAGCAAATTTGTAATGAATATCGTAAAAATAAATTTAATTTTTCATCTTCAGTTTGGATTGTAACTATTTCTTAAATAGAAGCCCTATCTTACCTGTTTTTCACCAGCCAGTAATCAGATCCGTCTTCAGATCCGTAACCTACAATAAGAACACCATGGTCGAGTTGTTCAGAGCTGCATTCAGGTTCATCATAAACTCCGTCCCTAAAAAGAAATGTAATTTAAGTCAGAGCATCAACTTTGCTATCACCAAAAAATTTTGTAGAGCTGCATTCCGATTCATTTTAAACACCGTCTTTACAAAGAAATGTAATTTAAGTCAGAGCATCAACAATATTATCACTAAAAACTTTTGTAGTTGTTTCATAAAGAAAACACAACTTTTGGAAATTTGTGTTTTCTTTATGAAAAAATAATCAGATTTAAGACCTGGAAATAATTAACTTATAATAAAAATTAAATCTACTTAAAATTTAAATTCTTAAAATTAAGGGAAAATAAAATGACGAAATTTAAATAATAATAATTAAAATTAACTATAAGCATTTTATTATTAGGACAGTTCTCATTTTTTAAATTTCCAAATTAATTAAAAATTAAAGTAATAATCATTCCACTTAGGATTTTATTTATAAAGCTACTTAAAAAATGAATATTTATAAAACAAATTTTAAATTGCTTTTCCCAAATTAAGGTTAAGTGTTAAATAAATTATAAATCAAAGATAGCTAAGTTTGTTTCTTCATATAAATAGTTAGAAAGAAATAGAAATTTAGATAAAAATTTTAGGAGTGTTTAAAATATCTCATTGCGATGAGTTGTTTTTAAAAAAAATTAAATTACTAGATTTGTTAGAGATTCTGAATTCAGAAAGATTGAGCACAAAAAGACATAACATTCAATAATGAATCATTTTAATATTCTTTCTTGTTTTTTAAAGAAATCGCCTTAAGATGGAAAAATTTTGATATTCTTAAATAAATATTTCAATATTTTGAATAGCTTTTAATGGAAATAAAATATTTATAAAAGAAGCAGATTTTGAGTTCCCTGAAAATCAGATGTTAGGATCCGTTTCTTTATTTTAAGAAAATTTGCATGCAAAGAAATTGTAATGAAATCAGAAATAGCTGTTTCAGATTTCTCGCTTGATTTTTCACCTCTATTTTAGTATAACTGAATTCATTTTTGAGCTTTTACTGAAAAATGAAACCAGAAAACAAACCTAAATACAGTTTTATTTTAAAAACCATTAACTTAATCTCTGTCTGACTAAATCAAATATGGATTTATTTAATAATAAGAATTTTAAGGATATTTTTAATGTGATAATATACATAAAAATTTCTTGGGGGATATTAAAAATTTTCTTTAAAATAAAATTATATTTACATTTTTTAATTATTGAAAGAATTTATTTAAAGGGTTTAATTCCCTCTTAATATAGCTATTCTCAAGTTGTACACTAGGAAATATTAGGAAAATCATAAAAATCTATTTATTGAAATTTATCTTTCTCATTTAAGCAATAAAAGACTACTTTCAAAATGTACTTTTTAAAAGGTAACATTTCAATAAAAATTTCAATAAAAAACATTTCAATAAAAATTAAATAATGCAGTTTTTTAAACTTGATATAAAATAGTATATAGTGCAACGTCCTATAAGTGCGTCTATTTTTCACAACAAAGTTTTTGGTACTTAACGTATTACACCGTCGAATCCAACGGTTTAGTAATTCATTGGCAACGGATTCAAATTTGGCGATATATTGTCTATGCCAATGAAACAAAATGGCGGACGATAGCTAAGGTTTGAACAATTCTTAAGATAATAGCTTTTTTTTGCCATTATTGGAGGTTTAGCAACTCATTGGCGACGCCTTCAAATTTGGCTATAAAGGTCGACGGTCTAATACCTAAGTACCGTATTTAAGTTCATATACACAATTTGCACTATCGAATGGCTTCAAACAATGTTCACTACTGAATCCATTTTTCATAAAAAGGGATTCAATAAATGATTTCTTGAAAACAATTAATCAATATACGCATATGAATATAATGTTTTCCTAAATTATGTATCGAATCCTTTACGAAACCATTATGCATATGCTCAGAGATACATATGTATAACACAAAAATAATGATCTCCCATCATAAAATTAGATATAAATATAATAAAAACCGAAAAATACTACAAATATTGAAAAATTAACTATTTTAAATTACTAAATTCTTTGATAGGTGAAGAAAATACAGCAAATATAAAGAGAAAGGGCTAAAACTAAAACTGATTTGGAAAATTTTGATCACAAATGCTAAAATGTTGAGAATCGCCGCCCAAGCACTTACTGGTAAGATTGGAAACTGTCGTGGCTGGCATCGATGGCAACTGAAACTGGTCCAATAGTGGCAACTGCTTCTTTCAGAGCATCTTCGTCTCCAGTTGGAATGTCAACGTATCCAGTGACAGTTGCTCCAACGGATTCTGGTTTGAAATGGCAACTTCCATCCTGAAATTCACGTTTTGTAAAAAAAATATTGTTGTAGTTGAAATAATCGACTAATAGTTTAATTATAAAGTAGTAAGAACTTTCTAAGGTCAATCAATAAGTTACGTATTTTGACATTATGTTTAACTTACTTTTATTTATCAGGATAATGAATTAATATAGATTTGCAAGCATTTTAATATGGCTGACAAAAACAAGATTGAAATTTATTTTTCTGTTGTGTTTAATGTATATAAACAAAAGGTAATAGGTAAATACTTGATTTTTGATTTTAAAAATAAACTGTTGACTGTAAGTTATGATATGACCGAAGAATAAGTTATGGGACCATTTCATCATTTAATAATTGATTGTTTTTCCATTTAAAATTATCAAAATGAAACTGAATTATATATATATAACAAAATAGATGAGTATACAAAAGTAGCTAAATGAAAAAGCTTACTACTCTAGAGGTTAAAATTTTTAAATAACTACTCTTTTACATTTTGTATTTTTGCTTTACATAAAAAGTTTAAAAAAAATTGTTTGACAATGTTCTTTGTGATATGAAAAGTTTATGTAGAGAATAATGTCTACATATGTTTATGTAGAGAATCTTTTTAAACTTAATTGGGAATTCTTTATATATTTAAAAAATTATTGACATTTTTATGCTATTTTTGAGTTTTGAAATCAAATCTCCAATAATCGCATCAATGAGAGTTATGATTAGTTGAAGATGTTAGAGTAGATATTACTTAAAACTGAAAAAGTTTCTTTATTTAGGCGTCATTTGCAAGTACAAAGAAATATTACTTGAAGTAAGATTTTTTTGCTCTCTCTGTTAATACATTTCCCTTTAAAAATTTAAATGTTAAATAAACAAGTAATATAAGTTTTTTAAAGTCAATTCTTAAGCAGCTTAACAAAGAATTTTTTATTATCGTTGCTTTTTATTAAACAAGTACAATTAATGTAAATAATTTAACAAAAAATTATTGATTTTCGCTATAATTGAACTCGCATTCTTCACCTTTAAGTTAAATATATTGAAATCATCGCATTTTATTGATTGAGCTACAGCCTGTTGATTTCAATTTTAATTACAAGCTGCCAAACCTCTATTTAAAGTATTAAAAACTAATAAACCTGATTAATGAATTAATATTTGAAAGAAAAAAAAATCTGCTTTAATATCAAGTGACATCTACAAGTTTAAAAAATGTATTCGAACTTGAGTAGATGAATAAAAAATATTTTATTAACGATTGGAAATTTGAACTCGATATATATGGAGAGTGTGAGCTAATAGTAGGAATTAAAAAAAACATTAATTTTGATAATAATAACATATTTACTTCAGCGGTGTATGGGTAGGATTCTTCGGTGTCAATACCATTGTTTTTCTTGATGTATTCGAAAGCCTGGTCCATCAAACCTCCTTCGCATCCTTGGTTACCTGAAACATGAGTGGCAGCAAAATTTATAGCGTAAACAAAACTAGATGTAATCAGTAATGATTTATTTTGGATTTTTGAACAGTTCAAATGAATTTATAATTGATAAAAATAGAAAAGACACATTTTCTTCATTATCATTACAATTAAATTAATTCTTTCTGATATACAAGATGGAGAACAGTAAAAATGCAATAAAAAACCTGAATGGAGGAAATAAATCTATGGCATTGTTCTCATAATTATTTCTTTAAATTTTATTTTGTTCCATCTATTTTTTAAAAATATTTTTGGAATCTTTTACATGATTTTTTTAAAAACCTTGTCTGGTAATAGTTGCTGTTAGTTTTTTACTTTTACTGTTACCGTTACTTTTTTACTTTATTTGTATTTATATATTATTACTTTTCAAAATGATTAAAAAATTAATAAAATAAATAAATAGTTAATATTTAAAATTAACCAATATGCATAATTCATCAATAATTTTTTTAAATATTAATTATATGATACGACAAAAAATGCGCTTCTAATACTTTAATTGAATTTCTACTGTTAAAATATTCAAGAAAGATGGTATTTTATTTTTGATATAAAATAAATTAATTTTTAGGTCTGAGTAATCATATAGTATCAAAGAATAGCATATTAAAAAATAATAAAAAAGAATAATATAAGTTTATTAAATTTCAGATATTTATTATTATTTCAAATATATACATTTATTATTATTTGAAAGAAGGTTATCGGTAAAATTTAGGTATTTATTATTATTATTTAAAATATTTATATTTATTATTATTTTAAAGAAAGACAGCTTTGAATTTTTATCTGTAAATAAAATAATTCAATGCTGTATTTAATCATAGAATAATGTAGCAAATTTAAAAATGCTACAATATTCTCTGGGAAGATTATTATTAAATTTTAGATATTTATTACTTTCATATTAAATTAAAGTGAGGTTTGCGTGTAATTTAAAAATATGGATTAAAATTATTAAAAAGTTTCCAAGTACACAAAATTTAACGTTTGAAAAGTAGCCTGCATTTTTTATTCAAGAAATTTCTTGACTAAAAACTGTACTACTATACTCATAAATAACATTTATGACCACATTTCATTATAAATAAGTTTCGTATTTTTAAATTCATTTATCCCTATAAAAAATTGGTGTAATTAGTGATATTACTATTACCTTCTGATCCAGAGCAGTCGACCAAATTCTGTTCGCTGAGGGAAACCAGTTTTCCTGTCTTCTTCTTGTGCTGACCTTCCAGTGAGCCAGTTGTGGAGAAGGCCCAGCAGGAACCACATTGTTGCTGAAAATCAAAAACAATGAACGAAAAAAATGATTTTGTTTTAACAAAGGACAAACTTCGTTAGAGAGTTCACTGAGTGCATTTTAATTTGTGAAGCTTATTATGATTAAAGAAGATTTAAATAGAATTGTTGGGGATTAAATTTGGATTAGATTTAAATAGAATTGTTGTAGAATAGTATTTAGATGTATTTAAATAGAAATGTTGACTATTAGAATTAGATTATTTATAAAAAATTTGTGAATGCTATTCTTCACAAATAAAAAATTTGTGAAGAATAGCATTTGGCTGAATTTAAATAGAATCGTCTGATGTTAAAAACGAATTTAATTTGAACTCTTGATGAATAGAGTAAAGTTGAATCTAAATCAAATTCTTAAAAATTAGAATTTAGTTGGATTTCATAGTTAATAGAATCATTTAGGATTAGAATTGGGTAAAAATAAACCAATAATAAATTAGGTAAAAATAAACATAATTGTTGAAGAATAGTAATTAGCTGTATTTAAATAGATTTTTTTGATGTTAGAATCAAATCAAATTTGATTGGAATTCTTTATTTTCTGAATAAAGTTGGATCTAAATCTTATTTTAAAAAATAGAATGAAATTGGTTTTTAATAGAACTGTTGATGATTTGAATCTAGTCAGATTTATAAAGAATTGCGAATCCTTCCATAACTAATTCTGAAACAAATTTTATAATTTGTTATTTTTTAAAGGAATCAAAATGTATTAAACGTTTCAGCAATAATTTCGAAGGGCTCAGAAAATTCAACAATCTATCTTAAATAATAGTTTTAAATATATGTCACTAAAATAGATGAAAAAAAAGAATTCTGCATTATACCATATTGATATTTGTTCAAAGGATGTGTGTGCTATTTGTTGTTACTTTGTTATTTCATTTCGAAGTTTCAATACATTTTTTAATTTATAATTGGTCACAAATTATGAGTGGAACCTAATTAACAAATTATAAGTGGGACGTAATGGGCAAATTATGAATGGAATACTTCAAATTATGAATCTCAACATACGGAACTGTAATTCAATTGATTTTTTTATAAAAAAAATTCTTCAAATTTCAGTAAAAAAAACCCCAATATGCAAAGAAATAAATAAAAAAAGGTATCCTAATAATTTTTTATTATTTAATGTGAAAGGTCAATAATTTTTAGTGCGAAATATGTTATATAGAGAGAATTCCCAAGAAAATTGTTTCAAATTTTTATACTCCTCTTTTTTTATTTATATTAAATTCAGATACTATTTTTTAAAATCAAGAAACCATGAAGCTTAATTTTTTTTCAAAAACTTCAATATTATCTGCTGTACTACATAATAACATAACTTTCCAAGGTGATTGCTCGTATAACTGATCGGGAGCATCTGAAATGGAACAATACATATTCCTTTCTTTTATCTCTTATTTGTGCAACAGTGAAATCAAGATCCTAAACTAGTGCTTGTTTCTTTTCTGTCTTATCTCAGGTCTCAAGTGCGCAGTACAATTTCCAAAAATATTGCTTAAGCAAAGCGAAACTGTCAATAAAAACTCAACATCTGCTCTTTTCATGCACAATCTCAAACTCTTGTGCGATTAATACATTTTTTACTTATTCTAAATCACAATAAAGAAATAAAAATCCTTATAGTAAAATTTAAAAACGTTAAAAAGTTTACCAAAGAAATTCTTTAAGGCGATACATTATCTGGAAATTGATCGATACCGATTTTGATCTTATCAACTTATTTCTTTGATCCTACTCTTCTACTAAATATGCAAGAATTTTTATATTATTCCTTTAATATTTCAGAATTAATTCAAAATTTTATATTTAATAATAAATGAACTTATACATAAATGAAATTTTTAAATGGATTCCTTTTCATTGTCATCAAATTTTAAAGAATCCGAGCTTATTAAGATAGATAGAAAAGATAAAGCTTCACATTTATTTGTATTTCTCTATAATTATGTGTATAATTCCTGGCCGGTGTCCTGGCATAGGGGTAGAGCGTCTTCTCTTCCCGGTTTCAAGTCCCGGGTCGGGCATAGTTGTTTTTCTATGTACCTCCTTAAATAGTTGTTCTTCTATGTACCCCCTTTAAAAAAGGACTGTGCAAGCGAATGTGATTAGTGTGTAGCTAGGTCGTACTCTTGGCCTTAGTTGGCGCTATTTCAAGAACAAGAGACGCTCATTCGGCTTAATATCTCTGACGGCCATCAGTGCGTTTGCTCAAAGGTAAGTGCCATTAGTAACAACAACAAGAACAGCATTCAGTGACTTGGCTTTTTTATATATGAGATATAAAAGGGTGCTAATTTTTCCTATTTACATTATACCTATTAATAAAAAGACTCTATTAATTTTAATAGAATATTTAGAAGAAATTTTGACGAGTCTTGAAATGCATGCGCAATTTTTACAACGTATTTAAGTGGATCAACAAATCCCATTTGTTATAACAGTATTCATAATTAAAGGCATTTTAAAAAGTATATATATATTTTTAATACAAAATGTTCAAACTAAAGAAGTAAATTAAATTGATAATTTTCTTTTCTAGGTGATTTTTTTTTACTAAGTAGTATAGATTTGAAATATTTACAACTATATTTTAAAAAAAATTTGAGATTGTGAATCCATTTAATTTTCAGTTTGTAATAATTAAGTACCAAAACGAACGATCTGAATAAAAGATGATAAACGATTTATTTTAAATTTTACTACATATCTTGTTTTATTTGAGACATTTCAACAATATGACAATTTCTTTACTAGTAAGAGGTAGTTTACGTCTTAAAAGGTCCTACTTTGTTTCCTGGAGCATTTTACTAATAAAATGTTGGATGCTGTGGAATTTTGTTGTCAGATACATAAATAAAGCTAATTTTCCTAAACGATTCTTTCATATGAAGTCTAAGTTGTCGTTATTCTGATAAATGCATTAAAAAAGAACGGAATTCGATGCTGAAATTAAAATTCTCATTATTTACTTCTACCTTGCCACTAAGGAATAAATTGAATATATAAAGAACAATCAGAAGACTTAAAAACATTTCGAATATTCTACGCTTTATCTTGATTATCGTATTATATGTTTATCCATTCTAAAGTATACACACTTCTCTGTTTTTGTATAAATAAAACAATGAAGATGATTTGTTAGTGTTTATTCTTGTTCTCTGATGCTATATTTTCTTTTGATTTGATAACAAAAATAGAAATTTAACTACATTTTTCTATCTTTATTTGTAAAATGTCCACTTGAATTAACTGAAAATCAAAATTTTAAAAATATATTCTCCTTCGTTATATTTCCTTGCAAATTTTCAATCAAATTAAAATACCCCACATAAGAAGGTTCTGAAAAGAATATCTATTTTTTTCCAAAATATTTCTTGTTGTTGTTGCTAATCCCAGATGGACCAGCAGTGCTAGACCATCTCCATAAAACGCAATATTTCCAAAAAGTTCATAAATAGAACCGAGTCTTTGAGTATGTCATGTTTTGTAAAATTTAGGCAATTTGAAATGTGAGGGGGAGAAGCTGGGACGCTCTTACACCAATGACACTTAGACAATGACTTTACACAATGACTTTAGAATTTATTGTAATTTTGATGTTTTCACAGACTGATTTCTTACCTGGTTTTTGACGTCAGTTACAAGTCCCTGGTCTCTCCAGTCAACCTTGTCGGGAAGATCGACATTGGAAAGAGGAACCCAGTGGCTGCCGTTGCTTGGCCTACCGATCTGACGACGGTAACCGTTGAAGGTTCTCACAAATTCATTGTGCTCCTACAAAGTAATATTATTTATAACGATGGTAAGTTATAAAAACGTAAACACAAGTCATGATAAAGATAGATAATTAAAAATTCAATGGATTTTCTCAAACTGATATCGTACATTGTTTGGTGAAAGGAAAAACAAATCATATAAAACCCCTTTTTTAAAGTCAATTCCTACTTAGTTCAACAAAGAGATTTTTTGTTTTAGTTCCTTTTTATTAAATAATTACGATTGTTGTTCTCGTATTCCGTTTTATAACGGAAGGAGGGGTGCAATAGCTTCTAACCCTGAGCACCCGAGGCTAGAAGCCTAACAACTAGTTCACATACATCACAAACCCTTTTTACGGGTGGACTTCATTGATCATTTCATTTAATCAACCACAGATTGTAAAGAAGATAAAGAATTTCAGTAATTATATCTAAATGTAATAGATTTTTGGTAATATTTGTATTGGTAGTAAAATGTGTTTCGATCTTTTTTATTAGTTAATAATAAATACAAAATTATTCTTTTGATGCCTTTTAGAAAATCTTTAAAAACCTTTATTGTTAACAAGAATTAAATATATCCCATAATTGTAAGAACTTAGTGCAATTCTTTACAAGCAAGTTTTAAAAATAATGAATTTTAGATTTTTTCATATCCAGTTTTTAGAAACTACAAATAATTCGTAATTACTGATCACAAACACCCTTAATAATGTGAATTCCTACTTTAATTAGAAGAATTCACATGATCAAGGATGTGTATTGATAATATTAGTCATTATTATATTTAAAAGAATTTGATTGGATATGAAAATTTGTTATCTTTCCATTTATAAATTTTTCCTAAATAATTCTAATTTTTTCCTAAAAAGTATCTGCTTTCAGTTTCACTTACCATATCTGAGAATTCATTGATGCCTTTTCGGAAGGAGTGGAAACCCATGTCGTATCGGAGGTTATGGCGGATGACATCAGTTACGCGCTGTTCCCAGATCAGACGCCTGGCCACTTCTTCTTTACCATTGTAAGACTTTCCAAACACTTTCTATAAGATAGTGACAAGACTGATATTATATATACAATAATATTTTTCTTCTGAAGAAATTTATCTTGATTAACATCGATATGATGAAATAACATTAGAATTAATTCTTTGGATGGACTTAATGATTTTCAGCATTCATAGTCCACTCAAATTTTCTAACATTGTCTATGTGAGAACGTTTAATTGAAGGCAAAATTTATCATATACTAAATCTACACAAACTGTAAAATGCCTCCAGTAAAATCACTTCAATCTCATATTTGATATGGAGACAAGAAACAATAATTAAATATTTATCGTGAAATTGGGGCAGCACATTTTCTTTTAAACAAGATTAAGTTATTTATAACTGTTGAGTAATAGTAAATGAAATTTTAAAAAACCTCCATCGAAAAATCAATAAAAAACAATTAATAATTTCTTAGTGTTATGCCTATAAGTGAATTTGAAAATGTTAAGAGAGTTTTGAAATGCTTATTAAATAAAAAGAAAACGTAACAAATTGTCAAACTTTTAACAAAGTATACATTTATTTAGATATTTTTTTGAAGATAAAAGTGATAGTATGAAACAAAATAAGTCCTCTATAAAATCAGCATACCAGGAGGTTATTAGAATGTTTTTTTTTTCTTTTAAGAGCAATAATGATCTCATCAAATAACTGTATTTCCTTCAAAATTTCATAAAAGTAAATTGATTGAAAAAAATTTAAAAACTGCTTTATTTTTTTGTTACTTCCAGAAATATATAAATAATATATAAGACTTTAAGAAATCTCTAATTATAGACAGTGGAATTAATAATTCTCTTTTGAACTTAATATCTATATTTTTCAGTTTTTAAAAAAAATATTCCATGATTTAAAACTTTTTGAAAGAAATAAATATGTCTTCGATATTCAAAAATAAAACATTTTAAATATTTTTTAACTTAATGTTTAGAAATTTATCAATTAATTTCCAAAGTGGTTGGCAATGAGAGAAAAAATTAATTACTATTTTCTTGAATTTTTATGAATTCTTCCAGTATTTCTTGGAAATTACCATGTCTCACTATTTGATTTATTGTAATTTGATTTGCACATTTATAATGGAATATTCTATATATTGAAATGTCTATCATAATGGAATATTTCTCTTTAAATATATATTTAATATATTCTTGTCTTCCGTTACTTTTTAAATTATGATTACTATTACTTAGAAAAGGTTGTTCAATTTGTATATAATACCAAATTTGCATTTGAATTAATAATATAAGGTATTTTCTGTTTCGAAGATATCAAAATTGTGCGCGTTAATTTTATACTTTCCTTTTTAAAATTTCGATTTCACTGTTTTGATCTCAAATATCACATGCAAAATTTATAAAATGATCTTGTATTTGAACTATCCAAATTATCGCATAAAATTCTAGAACTAGATCATTCTAATCAATTATCTTATTTATTTGTATTAAAAATTATTCGGAAACTGGAATAATTTTTGTTAAATTTTAGATCAGATGCAACCCAACGACATATATGCGATTATATTACGTATATTAATATAATAATTAAGAATCTTACCTTGAAATTTTCCCAATGTTCATTTAGATCGGGGTCGAATAAAGTGTGTCTTGCTGCAGCAACAGCAAAAAGAGCAAATAAGGCAAGAAATTTCATGGTTCAACTGCAAAATAAATTTTTAAGAATTAGAAATTATCTCACATTTGGTAATTATCATCTGCATTGTTCCACAAAAGATTTTACTTTAAATTACACTTATTATATTTGTTTTAAATAGGAATATTATTTTTAGTAATTAAAATAATTCCAATTTCATTGGCTTAATCAACAATATATGTAGAAAATTGAAGCTTTAATATGTATTTGATTGTCGAATAAAATTTAATAATTTAAATATCCGATTTTAAGTATCTTAATGGCCTTCATTAATTTAACTATCATTTGTATTTTCAATATTTAATAATTTAATAATCAATATTTAATAATCATATTAAGATTTATAATATTGTAATATGGATGAATATAATAATTTTGTTCTTTCATATAGAATGGATACAAATTGAGCAGAATTGATAATTCAATAGAGTGGATAAAAATTAATTTTAGTGCATGACAATTCTTGCATAACAAACATAAAAACCAACTTATATCTATAAGACAAACTTTTGATTTTTTTTTACCTTTTTATAAAACATTACGAAAAATTAGACATGAAAAAACAGTATGTTCTAAACAAAGGCTCTTGGTAAAAGGCATAAAATAAGAATTAAAAGTGAATTAAGTATTTGATAATAAGCCCTTTACTTTTTATTAAAAAAATAAAATGCTTATTTTTCATTATCTGAAAGTAAAATGCTGATTACCAAATAATTGCTCTGTTTCAGTAAAGTTTTGGATGCTATTTATTTACGTTTTATTTTCATAATTTTTATTTAAAACCTTTGAAAAATATTTTAAATTTTTATGATGAGAGTAGGCATTAATTTTATCAAAATATTCTAAAATCACCGGGAAAATATTTAACATTAAAAATAGATTAAAGATTTCTCCAAAATTGTAATTTTATTTATATCAACTTTTTATTGAAAGCTTTTTTTCCCTTTTCGAGTGAAACTATAGCAAATTTAGATAGACAAAATTTAGAAAAATTGGAAATATTTTTTTATCTGCAATTTAACTTATTTTCAATTACAATTTTTTAAACTGAGATATTATGTGTTTAATTAAGAAAATTAAAACTAAAAGATTTTTTCATCAAGAGAAAAATATAGTAGAGATACAATTTTTTTTCATTTCATTTTAATTTAGTAGAAACTAATTTAAAAAATGAGACCAGATTAAAAGCAAATATAACTGTACAGTGTAAATCTCATGAATAAAAAAAGGCAAAACAGTAATTCCATGAAAATTAAAAATACGCTAATAGACATCCATTGTTTGAATCAAGAAGTACCTATTAAAAAAATTCTTTTACTAATTATTCAAAATTAAAAGAAAAAAAAGTAAAAATTTTAGTAATTCAGATATGAATCTCTACACAATTTAGGAGCAGAGAATTAAAAAGAAATAAAAAGGTTAACTCCCCAAAATTTGAAGTGTTAAAACTATAAGATAAACAAAAACGGGAAACCCCCTTACCTGTAGAAAGTTCTCGAACTCAAGGTAGTATCTCAAAAAAAGAATGATGACGCTTTGTGTGAAATCTGACTTTATAAAGGCCTGCTACTTCTGATTATCAGTTAATGCAGTCACTTGCCATTATGACTTTTATCAATGATACGATAATTTAATACTTTTGTCAAAGAAAGTTGTCATGGTGAAAATCATGCTTTTTCTTGCCTTATCAGCTTTCTAACAATTCAACCCGTCCATTTCAGGGTTCGATAAAGTTTTCGAAGAGTTTGGGAGAACAGATAAAACAGGTAAGATTTTATGCGTGACACTAGTTTATCAAAATCATTTGATATTTTCTATTAAAAATATGAAGCTGAGTGACACTGATCTTATTTCATTGTGCTTAATCATGTTTAGACATATTTTTTTAACAAGCCACGAGATAATGACTTAAGTGGATTACTTAATAGGGAAATGAAATGTAATCAATCGAAATTTATAGAAACTTCGATTTTAGTTGAGTGATACCAGGAAATTTCAGTACGAATTAAGAAACCACACACGCACGAACGCACGCACACACACGCACGTGCACACACACACGCGCGCATACACACACACACACTTAAGACTTAAAAGTAATTTTAATGATAAAAAAATACAAATATTAAAGACACACACCCATTGTTGTTGTTGTTACTAATGGCACTTGTCATAGACAAGCCCGTTCATGCACCAGCGGATTTAAGCCGAAATAAGCGTCACTTGTTTCAAGTAGCACTAATTAAAGCCAAGAATATGACTTTAGCTACACACTCATCCCATTCACTTGCACAGTCCCTTTTTACAGGAGGGCACCATCAGACTCCTCACAGATAGAGCACAGAAGAGCAACGTTGCCCTAACCGGGACTCCCAGATCACGAGGAAGACGTGCTACCTCTGTGACAGGACACCGGCATATGCTCATTATTGGCTTATTTCAATTTAAAATTTCAGTCTAGTTTAATTTTTAAACGAGCATTATCAACTAGCTTTGAAATGAATTTATTTTATATTTTATTAATAAATGACAAAAATGTTACTCTTTAAATAGTAAAATTAATGTAAACATCATTCAAATTTGCCAAACTCTTAGTGAGTTTTACTAGAAGATTTTTTGCAAATAAAAAATTATATCTATATTTATTTTATAAGACCAGTCTACACATATAGCTTTATACGAGTAGATTTACTTTATTATAATAATTATGGTATGAATTAATATTACATTAACTAACTTCTAGCTCTTTTCAAACGCAATAAACCACATTTAATTTAAGCAAATATTTTTAATGATATTTTTTACAAATATAATTTATCATTACTTTAAGAGAATTAATATAGTTTTATGCATGTATATATGGTTATCCTTTTCTTTATATAAAATTATAACTTTTTATAAAATTATAACTTTAAAAGATTTTATTTTTTAAATAAAAACAGGCGCATACTTTTATGTAATTATTGAATAAGAATTTTTATGCATGTATATTTAAGGAAATTTTTTGTCACGTAAAAATAAATTGTTTTTCATTTTGTATGAATTTCAGGATTATGCATTAATTTATATCAAATTTAATTTTTCTATTTCTTATTATTTTAGAAGAACCTATCGCTTATTTAGAAATAACATGTTATTTGTTAATATTGTTAAAAATATAAAATGCAAATATCTACGTATATTCAATATTCTATAGTTTTTATCTTTAAATGATAGTTAAATTAATTACATTGAAAATGCTCTGCCAGAACCAGATCAACCAAGTTCCTCTGTTACATATTTAAACGAAATTGAACTTCTGTAACTAATATTTTCAAAGTCGTTCCCTTTAATCCTGCAGTTTTCCTTTTATAAGCGCTTCAAAATGAAATTTTAATTATTATTTCTTTATGTTTTTCATTTTTAAGATTCTCTTTCTTAGGAAGATCTAGATCTAGATCTAAAAAAGAAAAGAATATAATTTTTTTTCAAACTTGGCAATTAATTTTTTGAACTGTCTATATAAAGGTTTTACTTTATTGTGTTTCAGTAAGGTTTAAAATTTGTTACTTACTTATTATACCGTCTTCGCTAACGGTTTAGTAACTCATTGGCGACGAATTTAAATTTGGCGATAAAGATCAACGGATTACACCATTTATGGATTGCCATAATTGGTGGTTTAGTAACTCGTTGGCGATGACTTCAAATTTGGCGATAAACTTGGACGGTATAAAACGTAAATATCTAAAAATTTAAGTAATTTTTTTGAAGAAAAGTTTTTTATCTTAAAAAAAATTATTTCCTTAGCTCAGTGGCTTTAAAACTGAACTTCTTTGCCTGAAATACTTAAATAAAAGTAACTCGGGAAATTAATCACCAAGATTTGAACAATTAAATTCATTTGCTGTCTATT
>JAOUZG010040215.1:8542921-8557384 GCA_026289955.1 Argiope argentata | reverse complement strand
TAGAAAGAGAACAACTTTTTTAACAAAAAAAAAATTTTGTCTATATTTACACACACACACACACACACACATATATATATATATATATTCAGTTTATGTTCTCATAATATCGACAAAATTTTTCTTTTGATAAAAAAGTTGCTCTCTTACTGGTAAGTTTGGAAACTTTCATGGCTGGCATCGATGGCAACTGAGATAGGCCCAATTGTGGCAACTGCTTTCTTTAAGGCTTCCTCATCTCCAGTGGGAATGTCTACATAGCCAGTGACGGTTGCTCCAACAGATGATTTTTTGAAATCACAGGTTCCGTCCTGAAATTATGTTAATAATGAAGCTAATAGCAAATCTAATAGAAAGAGATTTATTTAAATTTTACAATAAGATTCTTGGACAGAAGTTTTTTAATTAATTGCTCAAGCACGTTATTACTGCAAAATGACAACTGTCAGAAAGAAGATTTGGTAAACATATGTGCTGTGATTAAAATAATATGACCATTTATGAAGAAATTTTGAAACTTTTTCAGTATTATGTTATGCATCTTCCCATATAATATAATATTAATTATTTTCAAAATCATGGTGTGCATTTTCAAACAATACCAAAAAATTACAAATTAGTTTTTAAAAACATTTTCTGAAACACTTTGATTTGTTCATTAAGTGATTAAAAGGGCTTGATATTAATTTAGGTTGAACATTAAGCCATTTAACCACTAAAGCTAATATTAATGTTCTACTTAATATTAAAATTCTACTATGAGTGGCTAAAAAAGACTTTTCAGTTTTTTTCAACGAGATCAAAATCGGTATAAATATAAATATATATTTTATACATTTACATTTTTTTAAAAAGTGAATATATGAAACAGCTTTAAGACTTTAACCCCTTATAAGGCCATGGGAAGCATTCTTCTCACCTGATTCTTCAATCTTTGAACGAAAATATGTAGATTGGCATACAATTTTTCAATGAATCAGAAATTTAAATTTAACTCCTTAATTATTAAAATAAATAAATAAATTAAATCACACTTTTATAATAAACTAAAAAAATCACATTACATTTCTTAAAGCCAATTTTAATCTTAAAAATATTTTAATATACGATGATTAGGAAAAAAATGGCTTTTTAAAAGGTTAAACAATCGTTTATAAATCATATTTACGATTTAAAATGCATAAAGTTTTTAAAAAATCATTTCCGAAATCATGAATTTATTATAAATTGAAAATAATTTGCTTGTTGAAGAAGGTAAATGTGATTTTTTGGTGATAAAATTTTGTCCCAAGAGAGTAAAAGAGATAAAGATCAGAATTAAGTTTCCTTAGAACACATAATACGAAGTAATTTCTATTATTTATTATTTTGTTAATTTTCTATCCTAGATATATGAATAATTAAATAGAAAGATAATAGAAAAATCCATAAAAAATTTGTTCTCAAAAGCTTTAGTTCGAAAATGCCATTAATTCATTTTATAAATATATTTTTGAGCTTAAAATTATGTGATCCAAATAATTGTGTATTTAAAGGATTGATATCTGATTTTATTATATTTTTTGCCGATAAACAGTTAATTTTATGAAAATAATGTTGCCAAAGAATGAAGATTGAATTATTCTTTATGATGCATAAGAAATTCTTTTCATTATTTGTTACTTTATAAGCTTCACATATACATTTTTTTAAAAGTGCATTTATCTATTTTAATTATTTAACCACAAAAACATAATATCAAGAACGTAGCTATTATTTACCACAGCAGTGTATGGATAGGAATCTTCAGTATCAATGCCTTTGTTTTTCTTGATGTAATCGAAAGCTTGATCCATCCAGCCTCCGCCACAGCCCTCGTTCCCTAAAACGGTAAAATGACAAAAACATTCATTCAGTCAAGTAAAATGCCAATTTTTTGATATAAAGAACTTTTAATTTTTAGCAAGCAGCAATTAGAAGGAAGACAACAGACTTTATGGCAATCTTTTATAGGTATTCTTTGAAAAGAGATTTTTATCATCTCAGAACATATTGTTTTTGAGACGAGGTTTTTAGCGTCAACAAAAAACGGCGGGCTAAAAATTGGAATTTTTTTATCTGCACGAGCATCTCAAAAATCAGTGTTACTAACCCATTGCCATCGCATTTACGAAAGCTCTGATTAAAAAAAAATAAATTAATGACTACAACAAATGAAACCTAGAAAAATGCCATTTTGAGCACGTCATTATATGAAAAGAGATAAATAGGAAATGTGATATTTTTTAAAACAATTAATGCGAGGCAAAGTTTTTTTGGATCGTTTCAATGAAATTTGTTTGTTTGAATGTTTCAATGTTTCAATCAATGAAACGATGAAAATGAATAAAAATATAATTTAACTTGCACGAGCACGTGTTGCTTGGTCGTTCAAGAAATTATGTTCTGACATGGTATATTGAAATATGCATAGCAGATTTCATTTGAATTCTTTATTGTATTTTATTTCGTTGTAAAGTATTTTATTTTATTCTATTAACATAATATTCAAATGTAGCTAAATTAAAGACAATCTTTTATGGCATATCCAAAATGCTATAATGGGGCCATATGCCATAATTTCAATTGTATATGTGTGTGCGTGCGCATCTGTTTTGTGTGTGTGTATGTGAGCGCATGTGTGTATATGTTTAAAAAAACCGTTAACGTGTGTGGGCAATGGCTACAACACTCAATTTTTTTATTGAAAATGAATTGCTATTTATAAGCAGGGCTACAATATAATTGAAATCTATAATAATATTAGCCAAACCCTCTTTCAAACTATTTAAACTAAAAGTTATATCACATGATATTACTTAGCATATCATAACTGCTAAGTTGGAAGTCTGAATATATGGCAATGAAGAAAAGAAATTTTTTAATAAACATGGATAACAAGCAGCAGACATCTCCTATTTTAAATTTTACCCATAACCAAATAATTGTTGTTGTTCTCGCGTTCCGCTTTACAACGGGAGAAGGAATGCAGTAATTTCTGAAGGTATGATGATCCCTGAGCATTCGAATGCAGAATTTTGACTTCTAGCTCACACACGTCACAAACCCTTGTTAGGGGGCGAACTTCATTCATGCATCCACAGATCGTAATTTAGATCAGGAACAGAGAACGATCACCTCTGACCCAGTACCCCCCCTCCCCCAGTGGTATTACTCTCGATATGAAGGACTTTGCGACCACGAACAGATTTAACATAAACCAGCCACCACACATGAGGAGTCTTTGGCTGGTGGGTTCGAATTCTCAGCCCAGGAGATGTGAAGCTAACGCCCTATCAACCCGGTTATCCCGGCCGCATAACAAAATAGTTAAATTACAGAAATAATTTTTTAGATTATTCTAAAATGCAAAAATAAAAATAAAATAAAATACCTTCTGGGCCAGAACAGTCGACCAAATTCTGTTCGCTAAGGGAAACCAAATCACCAGTTTTCTTTTTGTGTTGGCCTTCCAGAGAGCCAGTGGTTGAGAAAGCCCAGCAGGAACCACATTGTTGCTGAAAAATTGAAGACAGAGTTCAACATAAGGAGCCATAAATGTGTCTTAGATGAGGATTTATTCTGATCACATTTGTCACAATCGTAGTAGATCTAATCGTAGGAGGTAATATTGGCTTTGGAACTAGCAAGAAAAAGGGAACTCTGAAATTTCATATTCGGTTAAGTTAATATCTGTGAGTAGATGTCTTTGAAAAAATCGCAAATGTATAAACATAGGAAGCATTAATTTCTTTTAGGGAATTCTCGACGTCCAGTAAATTGATCTGGAAGGGATTAGATTATAATGTGCTGTGACAAATTTTAGTCTAAAATTATCAAGATCTTTCTACCAACAATCAAACATGGATTTTGGTTCAAGATGGGAAATGGGAAAAGGTAACAATATTTCTGTTTCTTTGACAATAATGCAAATATATATTCAAAAAATGTTGGAAATGTACTTTCACATTTCCCATTCGCATTTCGCATTTTTGATTGCTGGGGTAATCAAAACTTTAAATTCGCTATTAACACCTCCGTTAAGTCTTAATTGTATAATGGAATCTAAAATAATGATAAAAAAGTACTGTAATCAAATCTTCTTTCAAGAAAAAAAATCACCAATTCTTTGTGGTATTGGCTTGCTTTATGCTTTATGGGGCTTTTTATATGCTTCTGTCGTAATCAATTCAATATTTCTCTTTTTTGACAGAAAAATAGAATACCAAATTCAAATAAACCAGATTGTTTGATGAGAAAAAATTATATGAAATGCTCATTGTTCGTCCAATGTTCCGATATCTTCAACTTTTTTCAAAATTTATTAGAATGTTTCGTTAATTGAAACATAAACAAAAAGAGAAATTTAAATAAAAATTAACATATTTTTAGATAATTTAACATTCCATTCGGATCACTAAATGAATCCACAAGAAGCATTAATGTCCCATCAATATCCGAGCATTAGAAGATTTTGACAGCCAACAAGAACAACCATTTAAAACTTATCTTATTAATATATCTTTGACAGGTTGCATGATTTTCCTTCACATCAAAGTATTTATCTTGATTGACCAATAGGATGTAGACAAGTTCTGGAAGGCGTGGCTTTAGTAATAAGGAAACTATTCAACTGCAAGCATTTTTTTAAATGCAGTTTTGTCAGTTTGCAAAAGAGTAAAATTTTATTAATATTTTTCTTCTTTTAATTTTTTAATTATTTTTATTCCTTTTCTATATAAATATGTTGCAGTTTAAGAATGCAATTAAAATGAATTAATTTTATAAAAATTATACAGCGAAAATCTTATAAGATAGGAATATGTTGAAATTAATATATTAACTAATTATGTATTAAATAATACGTATGTTAATTAAGGCAATAATAAAATAGATAATTGCTATCAACAGTACAAAATAATATAACTTTTAACATTTGAGAACTTTATAAAATTAGCAGAAAATCGATTACAGAATTCTATTCTCACAACATTAAATTATATAAATCAAAGTGTATAATAAACTTTATCATAGTAAAAGCTATTTAACTATTTTTTCTAAAAGAAACCATTTTGTAAAAAACTCCCGCAATCTTTTCTTTTTGCAGGGAAGTATATTTTATTTCATAAAATGCATATTAATATTTAATTTAGCATAATTATAACCTACAGACATTCTATACTTTTTATTAACTTCTCAAACTTAAAATATATACAGGAATAGTGTAAGGGGTCACATTAATGTGTAATCTATGTTAATGGCATGTTCTCAAAATATTGATTAAACTTTTCTGATTTCCCTGCGTATGTTGAAAACAGATGAATAACCTTGAATTTAAAACAAAATTGTTGTTGAAGGGAAAAATTAACGTTATTGCATTTTGTTGTCATTTAAGTTAAAAGGAAATATTTGTCAAGATTATTTATTACAATAAAAGTGAATTCCCATTGATTTTTTCTAAAAAACAATACCAGATAAGATAGGGAGAAACAAAACTTCAACAAAACTGAAGTGTTTTTTTAATAACATACGCAGTTAAGTGATTATTTAGTGGTTTTAAGACGATAACTACTAAGATAAAAACAAAAGATTATTAACTTAAAATCGCAACATTTTTATTCATTGGCAAATTTTGCCATTTATCAATTCATGATAGGAGAAATACAGCAGAGATGTAAACATTAACAGTGATGCAGTAGTTCGAAAAATAAGCTCTTAGTATTTGTTCACAAAAAGTATAAAATTAGAGCTTAAAATACCTGAATGTCTTAAAAACACGAAGGTGAAATACAGTTTCTCATAACTCATGCAACTTAAGACCATTCTCTCTTTATTTATTCAATGTAATTACTTAATAGCATTTATTCAGGAAGTTATCGCTAGCGCTAAAGTATTAAATCAAAGCTTAAAATACATGGCTATGTCTTAAAAAGACTAAGGGAAAATACAATTTTCCCTGCAACTTAAGAACCATTCTCTCTTATTTGTGATGATGACGACGTGTCCGCTTTAGAACGGAAAGAGGGCTTCAGTAGCTTCTGAGGGTATGGACTCCTTCAGGGCCCGAATTATCCTAGTTGGGGCCCAGGGCAAAAACTTTTTTGGGGCCCCCTTTGCTTCACTATTTTAGTAATGAAGAACATTCATTAAATAAGGAAAAGTGAAATAAAATTTATATTCAATTTGGGCATCCCCAGTCACGTCGGGACTCGGAGCATCTGCCTCGTATGCCCCTGCCTTAATCAGGCCCTGGACCCCTAAGCACCCGAAGGAAGAAGTCTGACCTCTACCTCATATGAGGATGGCACACACACGTTTGCACAGCCCCTTTTTACAGGGGAGGGGAACATTCACTATCTCACAGAAGAACAACCATGCCTTAACTGGGACTCGAACCCAGGACGCCCAGATCACGAGGAAGACACGCTACCTCTGTGCAGGACACTGGAGTTCTTTATTTATTCATTGGTAATTACTTATTAATATTTATTCATAAAGTTATCGCGAGGGATAAAGTATAAAAAGTTTATAATACATGGAGTTACACATATAGTTGTATTATACAGAAGTTTTAAAAAAGACTTCTATAATATACAACTTCCCATAACTCAAGCAACTTAAAACCATTTTCATTAATGATGATAATAAATAAAAAAAATGAAATTAAAAAAAAAGGAATATTGAATTTCAGATGAAAACGGAAAGTTAGATTATACACTTATTTGCTATATTTAAAAGAGTGTATATTATGTTTATTTCAGTATCATGTTCAAGAATTATAAGTATGCAAATTGAAATATCATGTTTAAAATGAGAAATTTTCTCTCATCTGCATGAATTAAAAATGACATTTTAAAATTTAGAAGTCTCCAAAAGTAAAAATATTATACAATTTGATTCACAGAAAATATACAAATAATTTCTCATTTAAAGAAAAATACGACTATTTATTTAAAGCATTTTAAATTGATTTTATCTTCTGTTTATTAAATTAAGGTTAAATCTTTCGAATTTCCCAATTGAGTTGATTTGTAATACCATTCACTTCAAAATAAATTCACTAATATTTATAAATAAGTACACACGCACACTTTAAATCAGGCTGAAAAGACAAGTACTTTGATAATCAAAGATACTAAGTATTCACAAATCGTTTGTAGTCATTGATCTATGCACATCAGTGGAAGTATAGTTTTAAAATTTAAAGTCATTAAGGAGGATTTATATCCCAGAAAAACAGGAAAAAATTTATTCTCATAATTTCCTCACCTTTATTAAACATTTTGGCACCATAAAATAAAAAAAAATTAGTTTCATATTTTTTTTTATCTTTTCAAATCGATTTTTAATGAATATTTAATATTTAAAGCGTTTAATCATCACATAAACTTTGAATTTGAATTTAATTTTGATTCCATACAGTGGCGCCATCTCATTGCAAAATTGTTAAAAAATATCATACTGGTTATTTTAAGAAGGAATTATTAGACAAAACTAAGAATAAAAAGTAGATAATAATAAAAATAAAATTTTTGTTTAGAAATTGCATTTTAAAATACATCTTAACATATATTTATGTTATTTAATCATAAAATTAATTATTTATATCCAACAATTAAAAACTGCTTAGATAAATTTATTTCGTATTCAGAACAATTTTTTTAAATAAATAAATATTTATTTTTTTACCTGATTCTTAATGGGGGTTACAAGCCCCTGATCTCTCCAGTCAACGGTGTCAGGAATGACAATATTAGATGGAGACACCCAGGTGCTGCCATTGACTTGCCTACTAACCAGACCGCGGTAACCATTGAACACCCTCACAAATTCGTTATGCTCCTATAAAGAAAGGACTACTATAAAAAATATGAATATTATTCATCACATTTTCCAAAACCTAATTTCATATGTTAATTCTAAAGACTTATCTTAAAGAATTTTTATATACATGACAGGAAAAAACTCCACTTCATCGATATTAATTCAAAATGATTGAAACTATTTCTTAGCTATTCAATTAATTTAGGTTAAGAGTATGTAATAAATGTCTCCCATAAAAAAGATTATATCTGAAAATTTGTTGTATATATTTACATTTTGTAGATATTCATGATTATAATCCTTGACATTTTTGCATTTTAAGATGGAAATTTGTATTTGTTAAACATAATATGCTATTTTTGTAGCGTTAGTCTTATTAGCCAGATAACATCTACGATACCGAAGTCGACTTTAGGTATTGTGGCTATGTTACTCGGCTATAGGCCCTAGCGTCACAGGTTCATATCGCGACCTTCAATTGCTACATTGGTGACCTAGACAACGTAGCCTCTCTCAACAATCGTGGCTCCATCTAACCGCAGCAAAATAGTCAGACTCACTTGAAGAAAGCTAAAGACAAAGCAAGCAAACAAAAAAAATCGTCAGACCCACTTGACTCACCATAACACTTGGCGCAATACAAAATCGTTTGCTTCTTCGCCGATTCACTGGTGGGGGAGTACTGTAGCGTTAATCTTATAAGCTAGATAACATCTACGATACTGAAGTCGACTTTTGGTACAGTGGCTATGTTACTAGGCTATTGGCCCAAGCGTCGCAGGTTCGTGTCGCGACCTTCAATCGCTGCATGTTTAACATATTATATTATATATAATTACATAATCTGTATTATATAACATTCATATTTTGTATTAATAACATAGATAATGTACATAATATACATATTATGTATATAACATACATAATTTGTTTTATACAATAATTAATGTATAATTAACATACATAATTTGTATATAAATCGCATATTACAAAAATCTTTCAAAATACATTAAAATATTGATAATTGAATTTAAAGTTATTAATTTTGGTTCCGTGTTACTTTTAAAGAAATAATTGTTCATTAAGATGGAGGATTTTTTTTTAGTGTAACATAATAAGATTTTTATTATTAGATTTAAGATTTTTTTTAAATTTACATTATTATAAGAATATTCTTTTTTAAGATTAATTTAAGATTTAGAGATGAATCTAAATATTAAATTTTTATTTCAATTATTTCAAAATATATGAATATAATCTTTATATCACTTAAAAAATTTTTTAAAAATTAGTTTTTCAGGGATTTCAATTTTATTTCCAAGTAACTTATGTAATTTTAATAAATATTTTAAATGTTTTTCGATGTAATTTACAAAATTAATTTAAAATTCCAGTTTCTAGTTACTGTGCTGATAGATATGCACACTGAAACGATATCAAAATATTTTTAAGAACCAAATTGTGCCTGGAATTTAGGAGCAATTTTTTTTAAAAATATAATAATGACAAAAGAATTATACCTCAAATATTATCATGTTACAAAGTAGTGGTTTAAAGGTTGATATTCTCTTATGAATAATTTAACAATTGAATAAAGTTATTCATTTAGTTTATGTTAATATGACGTTGGTAAGATTCTTACAAAAATTTAACTAAAAATGAGCATTTTTTGTTAATTAATTAGATGAAAGGAGACGAATTATACCACAAATATTATGCTATAAAGCAGCGGTTTAAAATTCTAATCCTCATACCTTTAACAGAAAATCTAATAATCTGTTAAAATTATTTAATTTATTTTGATATGACGTAAGCAGGATTCTTTTTAAAAAATGCATCTAAAAATAAGTATTTTTTTATTAAATTATATAAAATGATTCGGAATTAAATCTTTCTTTTATTACTTTTTTCTGCCTCTCAATGTTCGTGTAAACAGATTTTTTAAAAATGAAGAATAAAGTCATGGGAAAAAAGCTTACAATAGACTAATGGAATAAATTATTGAATTTATCAGTTACTTGATATATGAGCACTAAAGGATTTAAAAAAAATATATTGTTTATTCTACAAATCTTTTTTTCTTTCCAAGATTTTTATGTAACTTTAATTATTTTCGGTAAGGAATTATAGCGTATATCGATGTACAATTCAGACATATATTCTTGGGAATATATGTATATATATGTTACCGTTAAAGTATATAATGCAGTTATTTTATAGAATACCTAGTTATTCCATGAAATAATTGATCGTGTCCGTTAAGTGTGTAATATGTTATTAATTTGACACTTTAACTAGTTATTCTATGAAATAAATAGGTATTCTATAAATTTAGTAATGCGAGACAGTTAAAGTTTAAAATAAACAATTCATCTAAAATGAAATAACTAGGTATTCTATAAATAAACTAACGATAGAAAATTAAAAGGAAAAAGAAGCAATTTGTATAATTTATGCAGCGTATAAATGGTATTTATGGAAACATACCATAAAATCATTTGTTACAACAAAGATTACTAAAATGGCACTTGGAATTACGAAGAACATTATTTCTAAAAAAAATCATTTTTTGTTGACACACCGGGTTTTACAAGAACATTTTTTAAATCCCTGACCAGTACCTAAATTTTGAGCTGTAGCAACCGACCGGAGCGATATTTCTACATCCGGTACTTCTTCGATTTTAATTAATTTTTGTTCGCAGACACTGATCTGGGATCGGGAATATAATTGTTTTATGCGGCCGTTTCTTGTGCCCAATTAGAAAAATCCTCCTTCGGTTATTTTTATGATGATAGCTAAAATAGATTTGGCATCACCTTTCCCCCTGTCAACTTCATTCACTAGGATACTGACATTCTGAAACCCCACAAAGGCTTCAGAATGAGATTTATCCGGCATTTTCTTAATGATATTAATTTAATCTCCCAATGGCCTGGAATTTATCATATATGCAGTAGGGGTGGAAGGTAAATGTATTTGTGTAGCGATATAGATTATTTTACACTTTAACGAGCTGCAGATCGTTATTCTATGAATTAACTGGTTAAACCATGAAATACAAGCGAGTTTTACACTTTAATGGACACGATCGGTTGTTTCATGGACTAATTAGATATTCTATGAGATAACGGATTTCATACTATAACGGTAACATATATATAAAAAGGCTTTGCGTTGTGGTACTTACGATGTCAGAAAATTCATTGAGGCCTTTTCTGTAGGAGTGGAGTCCGAGGTCGTATTGGATGTTGTGTCTGATGATGTCAGTCACTCTTCTTTCCCAAGTCAAGCGTTTAACTACTTCTTCGTGTCCATTGTAGTTCTTTCCAAACACTCTCTGCAAAAAAAAAAAAAAGTAAATAACATATCAGTTTTAACGAAAGTTTTAAAATTCTACATTTTCTATAATAAAGAATAAATTATCTTTCTGGTATTTATTTGATTGTTTACTCTGCGCTATAAGGTGATATCTCAAGATTTGCAGTGGAAATATATGTAAAACACAATTAATCCTTGAGATATGATCCCTAATGATCTTTGTATGTGCTGTTAAGTCATTCTCTATTTGCACTTACAAGAGCTTTAGTATGGGCCGAGAAGGCCTGGTTGGTAGACCGTTAGACTCGTACTCCTTAGGTTACGGGTTCGAAGCTCAGCGGCCAAAAAGATTCCCTGAGTGTATGGTGACTGGCGCTCGTTAAATCTGTTCGCGGTCGCAAAGTCCTCCATGTCGAGAGTAATACCACTAGGAGTACTGGTCAGAGCTGACAGCTCTGTGTTCCAGGTCTAAATTACGATCTGAGATGAATGAATGAATTTGCATGAATGAAGTACGCCCCCTGAAAAGGGCTGTGACGTTTGAGAAGCTAAGTCGTGCTCTTGGTCCTAGATGGCGCTACTTGTAAAACAAAGAGACGCATTTCTTAGGCTTAAATCATCTGCTAATCGTATCAGTAGGGGCTTGTCCAAGGCAAGTGCCATTAATCATAACAACACACAGAGCTTTAGTGGAATTTTTTTCGTATGAAACGAAGCTAGTTCCGGAGATAAGGTATTTAATTTTGTTTTAATCTGTACAGTTTGGTCACATCCATTTACCATTTACAAGATTTGTAATAGATTTCTAAATAAAATTACTATACTTAATTAGTGTCAAATGAGCTTTAAAAATTACATAATGGAAGATACTTACCATAGAAGGACATAATTTTACCCATTATAATACATATTATGCCTAGTTGTAACTCTAAAAATTATTTTACTTCATGCATATGAATTTTATTTAAAAATATTCAAATTATGAAACTATGTAACGGTAAAAGACCTTGAATCAAGATTATAATGTTATTTATTCAATAATCATCATCATTTAGAAAACATGTTTAGAGATAGCAAATTTATTGAAATTAAAAGATTATATCATTTAATAAAAGTTCAGATTATTCGAAGTTCCTTATTCATAATTATCAGATATGTTATTTATATATCATGTATAGTATTTTATTAGCAATATAAATAAATATCATTTTAAAAATATGAATAAGTATAAACAATATATCGAGTATTACATTTTTTATTGAACAAAAATTTAGAAATGATATTTTTAGTAAATACGGAGCTAATTTCTTTTCCAGTTCTCTTTATTAATTAATTTTAATAAACATTAAAATAGCCCAATTAAAACCTGGGCTTATTTAGCATTCAATTTAAATAATAGTGCAAACATAAAGTTCAAAATTTTTTAGTAAGATCATTCGATGAAAATAAGGTTAAACCATAAATATAAAATGTTTTTCTTTTATTCTGAAAATTCGCATAGCGCTTCGTTTGAAATATTCATACAGCGATTTGTTTGCATTTCTTTGTTGCCATTCAATGATAAGTAATAAGAACTTAAGTATAGCTTACCTTGAAATTTTCCCATTGTTCATTGAGCTTTGGATCGAAAAGCAGATGTTTCGAAGCTGAAACAGCAAAAAGGGCAAAAATGGCGAGAAACTTCATGGTTCAGCTGCAAAAAATATTATATTCGTTTTTGAATTCAAAAATTTAAATTTTTAAGATTTATTAAAATAAGAGAGGGAAATTTTACAAGAAATATTTCTAATTACAAGCAATATCTGTACAAGGAAATAATATTCGTATTATATTTTGTTGTGTTTTTTAGTTCATATTAATTAAAAGAATAACAATTAATTATTGAATATTCGAATTAATGAAAATTAAAATTATCATTAACTGATGGAAAAATAAAATAGTTCATCCATATTTATTAATGAAAGTTGTATATTTGTATTAAAATCAATGTTTGCAGAAATTTGAATGAGGTTATGTTGGGAGAATTCAAAATTATTAAAATAAACATAATCATGAATCTTCCCAAAAATAGATATACATTTTCATTCTAAATTTTCATTTTTGTAAACATTTTATAAATGTATTTTCATTACTAGTATTATGTAAAACTGTAATAAATGTGTTTCTGGTTGAAACCGGAAATTTATTTTTGATTATACTTAAAAATGAAATACTCATTCACTGGCTTTGAACAGTCTTTTTTTACCTTTAGTGTATTTATATAAATGTTTATTAAAATGGACAAAGTTTGAATATATTATTTGCCTTTCTTGTAATAAACAGCTTTGGATGGAAATAAAAAACAATGACGTTCACTAGTAAAACCATAGTAATATCAAGAAGAAAACATTATTAATATTCATCATCAAATGACGAAAAATAGGGAATTAATAAGATGAAAAGTTTATTATATATTTTTATTTATCTCGATGATATATATATATATATATATATATATATATATTCTTGTCCGAACACAACTGCTTACAATAATTAAAAAAAAAGAACAAGGTAACATTCTTTTCTCATTGTGTCTGTCTAGTATCCATATTATATCTCTTTTTCTTAAACATGTGCCTTTATTATTTGTACACCCACATTTGCTTCGAATTTACAATGCATTTTCGAAAAAAATTTCAATTAAATGTATAATCTAATGATATTAGATATTTAAAAACTCATGTAAAAGAATGAAAAATCCAATGAAATTACATGCCTTAGTTATAAAACTTTCATTTTATAAAATTATAAAAACTTCAATTTTAATATTCTTAGCATATGACACATGTTGCATTGTCAATCAAATAGTACTAAGAGCATAACTGTTAGTTGAAATTTTTCTCATTTTAATTTCTACACATTACATTGGTAGTTTTTTTTGTGTATAATTTTAAAAATTACACTTAATTTATAAAGCATTTAAATTCAAGATCTCTTTTAATAGCTTGAAATGATTTATTTTGAGTATTTTTTTTTTTACATTCTAAGATTTAAAAAATATTGTCTGTATACAGTTATTTTACATTAATAACCTACGAACTCTGTCAGCCTAACACACGAAAATTAAATATAGGTATTCTGTAACGTAGATAATATATAAACCTAATTCCTATATAGTTATTATATAATCTGTAACTAATACATGTCAAATAAATCATACATTTTTTTGATAAGCGTAACATATATATACTTAATCATAGATTGCTCAGTTTTTTACATCATAGCAATTTTATAAATAAATTTTGAATAATCAATAACTAA
>JAOUZG010040215.1:8530929-8542521 GCA_026289955.1 Argiope argentata | reverse complement strand
TAGATTTCTCAGCTTTATACATCATAGAAATTTTATAAATAAATTTTGAATAATCAATAACTAATACAAATAGTTATTAAATTTGTTGAAAAGATATTAAAAATAAAAATTTTTACATGCAATGAATGCTTGACTGATAAAAAAACATCAATTAATTATTTTTCCTTTCTTCATTTATTTAGAATTACAATTCTTTTAACTTAAGATTTAAAATTGCATATGTAATAAGGTTAAATCAAAGTTTACCAAACAAAAATATCTTGATGAAATAATTGATGTTACCTGAATGGGGGAACGAGGATGGTTATCACAAGAAATCAAACCAAACTGGTGTGGTAATCTCGATGGAAATCGGCACGCTTATAAAGACTGAGATATTTTGCTGATCGAAAATGAAAATCATCTGATATTTTAATACCTATCGGTATCACGGTTACTATCTTCTCAAATAATTTGCGTGATGTTTGTCACAAGGTGCAATCCATTCAATTTTAAGAACTTGTTACTTTGAAGAATCAGCAAACATAGATAAAAGTAGAAAGGTGAAATTTCATGTGTGATTTTAGGTTATCTAAATTATGATACTTTAAAATTAAAGAACTTTCGTATTGTTTTTTCATTTACTGTTTGATGATTTTGAATACATTGCTGAAATGTAATAAATATCTCTCAAAATAAACCACTTGTAAAAAGCAAAAGGGTTATTAAAAGCAAATTTGTTGCATTTTCAAGGCTTGATTTTCCAAGATAACAATTCGAAAAATCATTCGGGAATTTCCCCATGTTTACTCCTTCGATTAATAATCTCTAAGATAATATCTTTCCGTTGATTTTAAACTTTTTTTAATCAAAATAACTTTAGTTTCCTATCCGAAAAACCATTTTTCTTCTTCAAACTAATAGTACTTTTAATGTTATTTGTAGATTTTAAAATTCATTTTTGCATAAAATTCTCTAATTTATGATTTATATTTTTAATAATTTTTAAAATCTTTTGATAGATAATTTTAAATATTACTTTCAAAAGCATTTATTATCATTTTTAAATATCATAAAATGTAACACTTCTAATATTTCCTTAAATTAATTAAAAAACCAAGAACATTTTTCTTTTTAGAAATTGACTTTGATAAAAAAAATTCCCTTTTCGTGGTACAGTATAAAATGAGAGAGCATTGCCATTTATAATTTTGAAGAGTAGTTTTTTTATTTATAATAAGAATAATATAGTTTAAGAAATTGCTTATGTTACTATTTAATAATGAATAGCATCTTAAAATTCTATTTTTAAAATTAACAATTACAATGCTTGTTATTATGATTAAACACAATACCTTTATATTCATTGAATGTTTAATAAATACAATTTTGCTGCTTTGAAATTAAGAATATGAGACCTTTAAGTTATTTATATTAAATCAAATAAGGTTTTTATATAACTGAGCACAGTTCTCTATTATAACTTTTTAATTGTTAAAATCTAATCTAATCTAACTGAAACCTAAAAAAGTATTAACTCTTTCTGAAGAATTTTTTGTTACTTTGGTTAGCGGTAAACAATTTAGGTTCATTCAATTTATATCTTCTACTCTTTTGTTTGTCTTATTGTTTTAACGTTTATCAAATGTTTTTAAAAGAAAAAAAAATATTTGTTTTGATTGTTATTAGAAATATATTGTTTGCTTGCTTTGATGGATTGTATCTGAAATATTTGTCACTCTTCTTTTGTTTCTGATTATCAGTATCGTTCCTTTAGCTTCTTAAAGTTTAGTCTTAAATAATTCTTACATTCTTTCTGTGACAAAAACAGTTGATAAAAATAAACAATTCTAGCTGGTTATCACTCAGCATGATAATTGGCTCTTAGGTTTCAAATTATTTGGGGAAAATAACTCTGAAGATTTATTATCACCTGTTTCATATCCATTCATACTAGGTATCGATGATAAGAAAAGGTGTGGTTCAGTGGTGGAAGTAAAACTTAACAGACTAAAAATCTAGACTATGAATTAGGTTATTTATTCAATATAAAAAAAGAACTTGCAAAAGTGTGATTCATTTTATTAAGTTTTTACATTCTGTGCATTCATTCTTTAACACAATTGAGCGTACAGAAAAACAACTCATGCAGCATACAAACAACAACTTGTTATTTAAGCAAAAAAGGAAAAACCTGGTTATTCATACTTGGCCTTGTCTTGACTGCAATTATGCAGATGCTAAAAAAATCCTGTCCAGAGAAAATAGTTTAGTATCTATGATATTTAAGTAACACGAATTTAGGGATTCTGGAAATTCCTGTTAATTTTACAATGATATATTGTGCTACCAAAATCGCCAAGTCTGAAAATGGTTGCCAAGGCCGGGGTTCATTGATCCGCCGTCCATTCAACATCTATTAATATTTTTGTTAAAATATCATTATAAAATTACTTTTAAATTTGTAACAGTGAACATACATGAACTACACATACAAAGAATGAGCAGAACATTCACAAGCAGAGGAAATACGGAGTTCAGATTTAGGAAACAATGACAGAGGTCTATGTTTAAAATCTATGCCTGATACCCTTCAAGATTTGTAAGAGCGAATCTTAAGTTCACGAGTTCACATGAATCTGAGTAACCTAGTGATTTCACGATTGAAAAGAAATTTCTTATTCTACGTTTGTTTCAAAACAAAATGAAACTCATGTTGAACGCACAGAATAAAACCTAGAACTATCCTGAATCCAGAGACGTTTTTAATTAGATGTTAATTGTTACTATAATAACATTGTTAATTGTTATAACGTTGTTAATTGCTAATTTAGATTAATTGTTATAATAACGTTAATTGTTAATTTAATTAAATGGTTATCTTAATTGTTAATAACTAAGAATTGTTAATTTTAATTAATTTTTAGTAACTTATAATAATGTTGTTGATTATTATAACTAAGATTTTTTTGAATAAACATATTTAAACTCTAAATGTAATGCATAACATTACCTTTTGTTCAGTCTGCATCAATTCATATTGATAAACAATGTACAGTTTAAAAATTGTAGTTTATTATTAATTATAAAATTATAGAAAGAAGTGGTCAAATGTATGCAGTCTTTCTGCAACCTTTAATAGATTTCTAGCCGTCAATGTCATTGCAATCGGACCAAATGGAAAGAATATCTATACTTTGATGTTTGCAGTATTATGATGAAACAACGCTTGGAAGTCTAACTTGGAAAAAACGAATATATCGAATTTTTGGTCAATTAATATACATCTTACAAGGATATAAATCTAATACGTCAATACTCTTCGGAAAATTTAAATTACGATAAATTGTATTTCCTAAATTGTGTGTTAAAATCATGTTTGCAAATTTAACAAAATACAGCCAGAATATAAGCAAAATATTTTATTTTCAATTTCATCATACAATGATAAGTTGGGTTTACAATAAACATTAAAAGCAATTTAAACGTGAGATTCAAAACAAATTAAAATAATAATTTTAAATTATGTTATTTTACATAATATCAATAAATCCATGCATTTTTTTAAAAAAAACTTTGCTTATTTACAAAAAGGTAGAATTTAAAACTATTTACAATTCAGTTTAATTTATAATTCATTACAATTTTTAAAGACTTAAGATTTTTCAAATTACCAGATAATAATACTAGAATGAAATAAAATTTAACTACATTAATTTATTAAGAATTAAGTTCTTAATAATAATAATAGATATAATATTTCAAGGATATACAAGAGCACCACGTTACAAAACAACTATCTATAGGAGAAAAAATTAATCAAAATTCTTATCTTTACAAACATGAAACACGTTTTAAAAAATGTAAACACAGCTAAATAACTGTCATCCTAAAACTTCCACAAAAGATAAGGGGAGTTTAAAATGAAATCGGTAACATATTTCGGGGATTTACTATAAATCTAAAGATAAATTTTATATAAAATTAAAGTTCAAGATTCTGTGAACGAATGAATATTTAATTTAGCAATTTACTTCAAAAATTATATAAAAATACGATATATTTAAGATTTAAATAATTAAGATTAAATAAGGAGAATAAAATCCGAAATTTTTCACAAGCATTAATGAAAATTAAATATCTACTTCTGCACTATTCTTAATCGCATCCTTTTTTAAACTATACTTTTTAAAAATTAAACAGGGATAATTTAATCCTGAAATTTTTATTTAAGTTAATGCAGCAATTACTCATTTCTATTTAAAGCACATTGATCAACATGGTGATCAGTCATGATGATCAATTAATGCTGCCTAAAACTCAAAGGATTCTTGATTGGCTGGCCGGCCGAACCAATCAATCATCCTCATTTGAAAAATTAAAGGAATGAAGAAATTCCTTTTATTTAAGACGGTTTTTCCTACTACAAAAATAATAAGCTTTCAATTTTGACTAAACTAGTTTAATATTTAAATTTAAAATAAGAACTGATTTACAAAGATTTTTTAAATGGATGCTATTAAGGAATAGTATTTTTAGAGTATTTATGTAGTACAGAGAGAAAAATTAAAATTTAAGATTCCTTTAAAAAATAATGCCTTATAATTTATTTAAATAACATTTTTTAAATATCTAAGATATAATTAATTCTAAGAATTTTAGAATATTTTTTAAAGCTTATGAATATTAAATCACAATTGAAAATGAATCGAAATATTAATGACCTATTTGAAGTCATAAGCGGAATCCTCTGACCGAAATGACTCATCTAGCAGCAGATATGGAAAAGTACACTCTCGTGGTATTTTCTTTTTTCAAGAAATGTTTAATTATTTCAGAAACATTGCACAAGAATTATGTGGTTTAAGGATAATCATATTATTAAGTCCCATAATAGAATTATTTAAGTTTATTTATAGAGTAACTGTATAATACAGCATCCCGAATCAGATCTCGGAATTTAGTAAATTCTATAGAGCAGAAGAATGGAATCATACAATAACAATGCATGATTTTGCATGTCATTATCAAGATTCAGATAAGTAATTCTTATAGTATATTTAAAGATATAATCCAAATGAACTCATAGTTATATTTACAATTATAAAAATGCATGAGATAAAAAAACATTGAATATTTAACATTTTAAACATAGTATTTAATTGATAAAAATTCAATTTAGCTTCATGGACTAATTTTTGAAGATTTAGATTAGTTACTGAATTAAAACAGACACAAAACAGTTATTTGCAACAAAAGATTTCTAACAAGATTTTTTAATCAGATATATTCTTGTTGATAGGGATTAACTTCGAAGCAAATTTTTTCAAATTGATCACAAATTCAATATTTAATTATGAGATCTGCGTTAATTACATCAGACAAAATGAATACATAGTTCTGAATTTTCAAAAAACATTTAACAACTTTAAGCGAAAATATATGAAGACTTATTCTCACATACTTTACTAAGCTCAGTGGTATCTTCATTAAAATAGATTTAGAATCCCACAAAATAAGTTCAAGCTATCTAAATTGCTTCAAACACTTGGACATTTTTTAACAGTTGAAATTCTATGCAGACATTTATAAAAAACATTTATTCGAAAACTATGCAAAAATATGTATTTATTTGACATCAGAAACATATTACTCTCAAATTTAAACTACAAAAATTATATACACAATTACCAACATTTTCATTTTCTTTTTTTAAAAGAACAACTAGATTTTTAAAATCTTTTTGAGAAAAATATCAATATACATGGCAAGACAATTTGTACATAAAATTGAAAATTGAGTTATACGACTTCAATCGATTAAAAACCTTTTAAAAATATATAAAAAAATTGTAGATTTAAAAGAATCTAAACTAGCAGTAATAATGTATATTCTGAGAAGATTTTAATTAAGATTCACATTTTTTTAATGTTATTTCAAATTATCAAATATGACAAAAACGTAGAAACCAATAAAAACAAGAGAATACTTGAACCTGCATTGAAATTTGAGTATATTGGATACAATGAATTCAAAAATGTCCTTTCTAGAGAATTAAGTACTCTTTACAACAATAATCATGAATTCATGGCTATAAATGCAATTCTTACTTCTATTTGATCTTTAAGTCATGTATTATGATTAAATGGATAAAGAGCAAATCAATTCAACACTTATAATTGTTGGTAAAGAACTATTACATTTTGACCATGAAAGGCTCAAAAAGTAAATTATATTTTGCTCTTACTGTGGAAAGTAACAAAGGTTTTGACGAAAAGTAGAATCGGAATGTTGAAAGCACTGTTTTATTACTAATCAAAATTACTTTCCAAAGCCAAAAATAAATAATAAATTTCTTCAGACATTACAATACTTTACTAAATTTTTATCGATGATTTAGCAAAATTTTCGAGCATTAAATGCTACATTAAAATATTGATTGCCTTTCCGAATTTCAGATAACGCAAATTACATATACAAACGGTAAAATTTTAACTATTTCTATTATATTTCAACCTTGATATGGTTTTACAATATACATAAACTATTAAACACCTTTATAAGGAATATTTTTAAAATTCTCAGAAAATGAACAATTTTTTTTCAATGAAACAAAAACCCTCTACCCTGGGCCCAGAATGGAATAAGCAAAATTAGAGATATTTTACATTTGTGGCTTTTCAAATTAATACATCATCGAAATGTTAACAGTCTTAATCTGTTACAGAGGATTTTTATCCATATAGAAAATTTTACATTTCCAGTTAACGAATAAATTTCGTTTTCTGCTTGTTTACTCGCGCAGACTGATGTAAAAGTTCTGTTGGGTAATAGAGGTCAAGGATATCAATCTCCAGCTTTCTTTACAAAACTTGGAATTCCAAGAAATACTTGAAGACGATGTAAACAAAAATTATCTTGATGATGGCAATGGTTTTTACAAACGTTTCTCTTCAACATAAACTATGTGGCATCATCGAGTAGGATCTGAAAGAAAAAGATTTAAATTTAGAGACATGAATACGAAAGAAGTGTTCAACAACACTGATGTTGGTGTGTTCGCTTTACAATGGAATGAGGGTTGCAATAGGTTCTGAGGGTATGGATCCCTGAGTACCCGAGGGGCGAAGTGTGACTTCTAGCTCATATGAAGACACAGACACACTTATCACATTCGCTTGCGCTTGCGCAGCCCCCTTTTTGGGATTTCTAGGCCCCAAATTCAAATATCTAAATGTAAGAAAAAATTCACTCATGCCTTGTCGTCCCGGGAACTTCTTAATAAGATAGAATCGAGGTATTCCAACATGAATTAGATCACAACATCGAAATCATTCACCTAGGGTTTTCATTTTCATCTTTTTTATTTGCTGGACGAGGACACAGGCACAGATAATTATATATAAATATTTACATAAATCATTTTAGTTGTACGAATCATTTCTATCGCATACAACCATCTTTCGATCCGTTCTTACTCTGAATCGAGTCATAGCTAAACTGAGTCGAAACCGAAACTTGAACTTACATCTGTTACTGTGGGATCACGGGATTTTCCCCTGACGTCACCAATGCTCTTGCGCGAAAGAGTTACATCATGTTATGGTGAGGTCAGAAATTCCAACACCCTTTTTACAGGGAAGCACATTCACTCACCTAACGGATAAAACAACCATGCCCTGACTTGGATTCGACCCAGATCACGGAGACTTGCTACCTCTGTGCCAGGACGCCAGGGTTCAATAATATTACCAATGCTATTTGGTAATATTTCAGTAAACGAGGATTTAACTGACAATAGAATACCTGAAATATCAACATAGATGAAACGATTATTAAAATGAAAAGATTTACCATAAAGATTTCTTCGTCATTTTTCTGCAATTGAAACAGTTCACAGGATGTTCTTAAAAATACTGGGTGCAATAATCTAATCGCATACATAAATTTCCTTCAAATATTTCGATGGCTTTGAATGGAATTGATATTTCACCTAAAAAGAAAATAATTGGTGCAATCAATGAAAAATTAAAAGATGAATAAAATTATTTTTTAAATAATAAGTGTCATGATTATTGCTTCCAAACTGAATCTTTTTAACGATGGTCATCCGGGATCATTAACTTACCTAATTTATGAAAGGCCAGAAGTTTGATGGCAAAAATCAGAAAACCTTTCTTCATCCTGTTGGTGTTGATAGGCGATAGGGTAGGAGTCAGCGTGGAAGATTCTTAATTAGCATCACGTAGATAAAATCGTGTTATGTCACTAAAAAATATGGCGCCAATAAAGAAATCATTTTGTTTAAATACTCAACAACAATTTCAGATGAAGCATTGATTAGGCTTTAAAAATAAGAAAAGTTGTAAACGTGAAAGTACCTGGATAAAATTCTTTGCTTCCTGTATTCATTTAAACATTCTAAAATTCCGTAAGGAAGACTTCTTAAGTTCTTGCAAGTAGTATTTTAAAGTTCAAGAGCAATTTATTGTTGCGAACCGCTGACGTAATGACAATTAAATCAAAGCTAATTTTCAAAAAAAAAAAAAAGTAAAACCCATTTTTTCCCCATTAGTTTAAAAGTTGAAGATATAATTTCAATATTTTTAGGAGTCAAGGGATCCAACAAGTTATGCTCTAAAAACATTATTTTTAAAACATTTCTGAATTTCATACTACTATCGATTCGAATCCGATACATCAAAACCTTGAAATTTTATCTTGCTCGTTCTTTCATTCCTCTCGATTTCTTTTCAAAGAATTAGACCAAATTCCATTATAATTTTATTAAATATGTGACAAGGACTCCCAAATATTTCATTCCAAGAATAAGTTCTGTATTTGAGACGCCAAAAAATATTTGAGAACTATACATGTAATCCAATAATGAAATTGCACAATTCAGATGGAATTTCTAATACTGCCACTAGGTAAATTCTTTAGCTCAGCTAGTCCTCTGAGTTTTGAGATTATAGAATAAACACTATTTGATTATGCTGCTACAAAATAGTGGCTATAATCAATTCTCTGAAGAAGTTACAATTATTCTCCACTAGCTGTTTGAGAAAACTTGTCATTGAAATTCACAAATGTATGAGTTGATTACTTGCATATAGTTTAATATAAACAGAAGTTCAGTAAATATGTAATATTTTGATTATTTTCTATCGGCTATGAATTAGAATTGTTACATGGTACCTTTTTGTTCAAATTGAGCAAAATGGAAAGCCACATGATTTGGGAATCTTCAACGACCCTACACTTATGTTATTTTAGGAGAACCATTTATTACCAAGATTATCACAACATACGAATTTGATTCATAAAAAAACTCTAGATAATTAAAAAAATTAATAAAAATTCTCTAATTTATTAAATGTATGGGTACCCTCATATAGGAAATGCTTACTTTGAAATAAGAAAATAAAATTTCTTAACTCGTCTAACATCGTATGAATCACATGGCGAATTTAAAAGAGTTTGCTCGGGACCACTTTAGGGCGATAGAAAAGATTATATTGTTGATTCCTTCAACCTTTTAATTAATTTTCGATAGTAAAAATTTATTAATTTTTCCCTTTTATTCATCCCTTATATGCACTCATTCGAGTTTATCCAAAGTATTTCAATTAAACTCAGCCGGATGTTTTGAAATGGTTTTTAAAAGAAACATTCAAAACAATTACGGTTCAAGAGTTTAAATTTCGAGTTTGTATAGTTCAATTTAAAGGAAATTCAAATTTTATACAAGTACCGTTAGGTAAATTTCACTGACCTATTCACGATTTAGAAGGGAGGATGGCGATAAATACATTTACAGATATTTCTGAATTTTTAATGAGCAGGCATTTATTCACCGAAATCCTTCGAATAATGTTCAGTTACTCCGACTCTAATTTCATTAATAAATAATTTGTTTCTTGATAATATTCACGATTAATATTTATTCTGTTAATGGTTAGAGCAATGAGTATTAATTGTGACCAAAGCTTTTATATAGAATGTTTTATCTCATGTAAAAGAGAAAGGTTAAAAGAAAAGAAAAACCTGAAAGGGCAAATTCTATTTTACTTTGATTTGGATGAGTAAAATCAGAATAATAAAAAATGAATGGAGGGTCAAGATGCTTAAAGTCATTTAAAATATATGAAGAATTCTATTGAAGTCGATGTCAAATAATTTTTTAGTTCATTATTCTGATTTAACTATAGAATAGTCACCAAGATACCACTTCTCCGTAAGGTATGATTGCTACATTAAGAGTAATAACTAGAAATTAGAATTTTACTAGCTTTTCGAAGGGGAAAATTTTTAGAGATTCAAAAAAGAATAAAAACTTAATTTAGACTGGCAAATCGAGATATTTTGAGCTATAAAATGAAATCCAAGATTTTGCATAAGAACATTATCAGATTTTAAGAGCAATTTTGCGAATTAAACAATATAGAAGCTTAAATTTAATTTTCTTTCAAATTCACTTAATATCTTTTCAAGTAAATTATCAAATAGATTTATTTTTCCAAAGCATCAAATTTATCTCTAATATTATGAATTTTAATCAATTGCTTGCATTATAATCTTAAAATATAACGTAGGAAAGTTCCCAAATATCTTATTATTAGCCAAAATTTCTTATTTGGTCACTCAGAAACAGCTAGAAATATGTTCCGAACTTAAATTTATTTCCGTTAAATGTAAATTTTTGATTGTCTAAAATAAAATTATTTGGCTTTACATCCGGGTAACATACGATAAAGATCGGAATTAGCTATCGCATGAAAGTAGATTCTTTTTAAATCTAAAATTCTGTAGGAGCTTACACATAAAATAGAAAAAACTTTAAAGCAAAGGAGGATGAGGATTTTATATTGGATTATGATCAGACACTAAAAATGACATCTATCATATCTTCCAAATATCAAAAATACCGATTTTAAAAATTCTAGGTTGAACACTCCTTACGAGAATGAGATCTTATAGAGTACAATCTTTTTGGATCTTAAAATCTCTAGACAAGAATTAAAAATTGATTTCAGTTGTAAACATTTGAAAATACAATCAACCCATGAAGAAATATTCAATGGATAAAGCTTAGCACGAGTAAGATTTTTCATGAAAATATGGAATTATTTAATATAACTGAAAATAGTAGAGATTTCTCCAGAAATCTTTTCATAACTTAAATAGTGGTTACAGTTGGCCAATGGAGTTTAATGATCAACCAAGTGAATATCTAAAGCTTTCACATCAGTCCTCAGTACCATAACCTACTTTTTACTCCACACATCACTATTATCACCTTTCCCTTTTTTCGCTGTACGCAGAGAGAAAGAAAATTTCTTTTGATTCAATTCATCAACTATTGCCAAATTTCTCATATGTTACTAATTTTGAATCAGCTTTGAAAATTTACACATTCACAACACTTACTTTCTCACTGCCACCAATCGAAATACAATTCAAAATTACGCAAGTCACTCACTGCATGCATCATCCACTCCGAAACAGCCAAGGCCCACTCTCTACTCTCATTACCCACCCCGAAACAAGAGCCAAGGCCCACACTCTACACTCATTACCCACACCGAAACACACACTATACTCATTACCCAC
>JAOUZG010040215.1:8487599-8520946 GCA_026289955.1 Argiope argentata | reverse complement strand
TACCGACGTCTCTCACTCGCACATGCATTACCCGCTCCGGCCATAAACACGTCTTTCACAGGAAACAAACATACGGGTGTCTCTCGCTCCCTCACGCATTACCCGCTCCGGCAACAGACGTATCTCTTATTCCCACATGCATTACCCGCTCCGGCAACAGACACGTCTCTCGTTCCCACACGCATTACCAGCTACGGCAACAATCGTGTCTTACTCGTACATGTAATACCTGCTCAGGCAACAGTCGCGTCTTTCACTCCTACATCATTACCTGTTCCGGCAACAGATACGTATCTTACAGTACAAACTGAGCGGCGTCTCTTACTCCTACACTCATTAGCCGCTCCGGCAACAGTCGCGTCTCTCACTCCCACATGTATTAACCGTTCCGACTGCAAAAAATGTTGACCCAAGCACTACTCCTTCCAATAATAGACATGTTTCACTCCACACAACACCAACTTCGATGACATCACCTGCATTTAGAATTAATGAGCATTGCTCATGGTTCAATTAGGCCAAAATTGTCTCAACCTACCCAGCGCCGCCTTTCCCATACCTCAAGCCCCTCACACCCCACTTTACACACGCTTCTAATATTATTCAGATATATTTTCAAAAACTATTCGATTTCAATAAAGGATCATAATAGGAAATTTTGGAAAAATTGATATACTACAATATTTACAATAATAAATTTCTAAATTAAATGACGTATGCAATTTTTTTTCTAAAATTTATTGCATTGATACTAAATGCACACTCAAAAGCTATTTCTATGAAATATTGACCTCTCAAGTTTTAACTTCCGTTTATGAGTTCAAAGAGCTCCAAATAATTTAATGAATATTTGCCTGCAGAACAAGCAGTAGAAAGACTTCGGCATGAAGCAGGTTACATTTTCTGTTCATGAATATATTTCCGAAATTTTGCTACCATTCTTTCTTGATTCCTGTAGAGCAAATGTGATCTGGAGTCACATTTTTGTATTTTCTTGGCCCTTAGTGAAAAATTATGCATTGAAAAATCTGAGACACGATGACCCAGAGACGAACCGTCTTCGTATCTGAGTTACAAATTACAATTACAAAAACTGCTATCAAAAAATAAATGAAAACAATTCACAGAATATGAAATTAAAGATCATCGCCTTATAGGGATAATGAATAGACTTCTTTCTGATCATAATGCAACTCATTCATAGTAGTATAAAACTATGTCGATATTTAAATTCACAACGCTGCCAAAACTTCCTTTTGAAATCAATTCACTTGTCTTTTAGCGTGATCATCGAAAAACTGCCATAAAGTTGGAATCATTTATCTATAACTCGATGAAAAACAGAACTTGACGCTTCAAATTTTATTCAAAGAACGGGAAAGCGCAGGACGCTGGAAAGACTTTAGTATCGAGATATGACTTGGCAAGTATTCAAAAACTTAAGATCTCATAATTTTCATATTTACGATTAAAAAATAAGACTCCTCAATCACATTGTTAAGCCGTAGTAACAGAATTAGTGAATAAAAGAGGATGCAAGTATTGTTAATACTCATTTACCGAATTTACGAATTCGGAACAGTATATATCTGAAAGATAAAACCAAACATGGATTTTAGGTAATCAAAACTGTGATGGTTATTTCTTTAAAATAAAAACTGCTAAATAATTCACCAGTAAGTAAATTTCAATTTATGGGATAATTCGATAGAGAACATATTTTACAAATTCAAATTTAATGTTTGCAATAGTGGAAATTTATAACACCTAATGAATTGGATGCATTCGAAAGATAATTTTCATTTAAGCCTATTTCCTTGAAACGAATATTGATAATGCTTGAAAGAAATACAAATACAATGGAAAATCTTCAATGTGGATGTAACAACTCTTAAAATGATTAGCTTAATCCTAAGAATTCCATAATTCCTTTAAATATTCCATTCATCATCAGGAAAAGTTGGCATTGAAATGTTAATATCTTATTTGGAATAAACTAATGCTGCACTTCCATTAATGACTGAAATTTAAAATTACTACTCTAATTTCATTTTTAACATTTTACTTTATATCTTTAAAATCTGGTAACTATGATAAAATTTACTTTGTGAGCAAAATAATTTTTAAAGTGACCAAATGAAATCGACTATTGGTGATTTCTCAGTTTTTTTTATTGCGTAAATCAAGAGAAAATTCTTTCAGTGCATGTCAACATTTTATTAAGGATTACTATAAATTTCACATTTAAGCTCCTATACAAGAATTAATAAAAAAATTATTCGTCTTTTTTTATTACATTGCTATTAAAATATTAAACTACAGTCAAATAAGTTTAGTTTTATATTTAGGTCTGGGATGAATTAGAGAAACGCTTTAGAATAGCTCAACTTGAGAGTTTCGCATTAAAAACTTAAAAGCATTAATAAAACAAAAGTATGACAGTTAAAGAAAAAAAATGATGGGTGGGTAGGGGATGAAAAGAAATAAAGGAAAAATTATGAGATTTATTAAATGAGGTACTTAATTTTGTAGATAGTTTAAAGAAAAAGATTACCTAGCTCTTAAATTAAATAAGCTGCATTTCTGTTTTTTCTTTAAATATTGGGATTCAACTATTACATTTTTTTGCATTGTCAAGCAAAGCAAAATATTCTTAAATAAATGAATTATTTATTCTCCATGAGCTGTAGAACACAGTGAGGATTTATACCAAATTTTAACACCTCCCCCCCCAAAAAATATGCATTCGATTTTAATTTATGAGATTTTGAAAGAAAATTCTATCAAAGATTGGAATTTGGAACAATAGCATCTAAAAAGGTTAAATAGCATTAAAATGTGTGTAAACGCAAATATAAAAATTAGACTAACTTCACAAAAAATAGATTTAGAAACGACATTCTAGAAATTTTCAAAAAAGAAACAGATTCAAACCAAGGATTTTAAATAAAAATTTCAATTTTACAAAAAAAAAAAATCAATTTTGCAACGTGGCGCCCTATGCTTAAAAGCTATTAAATTTCGTATTAGATGCAAAGGAATTATTTCCTATACACGGACATACTTTCAAATGATTTTTGAATCACTTAATAAAAAATTTAAAATATACTATTTAAACTTTTTAGAACGTTTTAGATATGTTTTACCGTAATTAACAATTCTTAATCTAGTTAATCCTAGAATGAATTGGTCCCGTTAAATTCCAAAATCATGTGGTCATACTTGACAGTCGAACGAAGAAAGTTTCATCATTATTTGAAGCACCATTGTGGGATAACTGCAACCAGTTGTGTATTCAGAGTCACCAACTTGGAAAATATAAAGTCTTAATAGAAAACCTTCACCAGCAAATCATGAGGATGTTTATCGTCACATCTTTATAGAGGAAACAATGAATACTAGATTCAATTATTAGTTGATAAATCTTTTCCTCGAGATTGTGGAGCTGAAAAAAAAACAATTTATATTAATCGTTTGGAAAGAAAAATAATATATCTTGTCCCACATATTTAATACACATACATATCCCTCTAATTTTTAAATTAGCATGAAATTAAACCAATATCACAAAAAATATGAAGACTAGTACAAACAAATAAATGCGTCTGCATAAAATATAAAAACAATTTGGGTTAAAAGGAAAATAGATATCAACATTTTATGCCAAAGTTAGAAATTTTTTCATTCATGAAACGCTCACATAATTCATCGACGAAAATAGCCTCTGAAAAACCAAAGTAAACCGATAAGGTTATATATTCTATCCTATTAGCTACCATACAGAAGCGGTAACGTTAAATCAATATCGCAATGTTAATACAATCATAAGTGGAAATAAAGATAGAAAATGTGCCGGCTTTCTGGCGCAGAGGTAGCGCGTCTTCCTCGTGTTCTGGGCGTCCCGGGTTCGAGTCCCGGTTCGGGCATGGTTGATTTTCTGTGTTCTGTCTGTGAGATGTGTGACTGTCTCCCCCTGTAAAAAGGGGTCGTGCAAGCGAATGTAGTGAGTGTGTAGCTAAGTTGTACTCTTGGCTCTAGTTGACCCTACTTCAAAAACAAGAGACGCTCCTTTCGGCTTAAATCTACTGCTGTATCAGCAGGGGGCTTGTCCCATAGGCAAGTGCCATAAGTAACAACAACAAGATAGAAAATGTTATATATATTTAAATTGGGGTCAGCAGTTGTCATTGTTTCAATTAAAAAGTTGCTAATTAGAATTATTCTTTGAAATTATTTAAAAATTTAAACCCCCGTTTTAATAAAAATAATAGCTAAATTTTATTTAAAGATTAAAGACATTGTTTTTGATCTAAAAATCATATTTGAATTATTTTTTTACTTCGTTTCCCGATAATAAAACTTTATCTTAAACGAGTATTATAATCACATCATCGAATTAGTCATATTCACTATGAAACATACCTAAAATGTATTTGTTGAATAAAGATGCTAAATAAAAATAACGGAGAGATCGAAAGCTAATGATTGAAATGACGGAAAGATTTTATTCAAAAAACTTTATTAAAAATTAACATTTCAGATTTACAAGAAAACTATTAGTTAGCTGAATAATTCAATTTAACATTCCGGTGAATTACTATGATTTATTATTACTATTATTATGATTGGCAATCTATTGTCACAACAAATTTAAAATTTATCTAATTTAATGTATTATTTTTTAACTCGATAATTTACCTAGTAAAAAATAATTTAAACATGAAAATACCTATATTTTTTGCTATACCCCCTTTTACATAACATGGAAAGTTATCAAATATAGCAGAAATATCAAAATTGCAGACAAAATTTTCATGAGGAAAAAATATATATCCATTCTTATTCCTTGCGGAAAAATCCTATCGCAATAGCTCATCCCTATCGAACACTTATATTTCAAAACACTTTCCCATATAAGAAATAAAAAGCATTGTAATCGTAAAAAAATGCAGCATCAAACTATATAGTATATTCCCGGGTGTAGAACTTGTCCGTAAGACTAAGCTCATAGAAAAAAACCACGGAATTTGGAAAATTCGATGCTGGCAATATTGTCATAAAAAATCGATTTGCTCTAACATTAGAATTAATAAAAAGAGAGCTAAAAATTATATCCAAAGAAAAGGTTTTTAAAATTAAATTGCCAGTAAAAATTCTTTATATCTAATATTTAAAAAATAAAATATTAATTTTATAAATAAAAATATATATAGTCAAACCGAAAATATTATGGCCTTTCAATAAATTTAAAATTATTAACCCTTCACACTCCGATGGAGCCTCTGAGACACCATTAAAGACGGTGCATTATTTTGATGTTTTATTTATTTATTTTTCAAATTTAATTGTTAAAAATGCCTACATAATGATTAAGAAATGTAGATTAATTTTTCAAAGTAATTCGACGTTAAAGAATTATGTATATTTTCATAGCAATAAACAAATCTTTGTATTAGGTGCATACTTTTGCATCTAATTATTTTTCGGAGTGCAAAGGGTTAAACATCTGAACAGAAAATTTCAAAAGAAATAGTGCAATATATGACAAATTTTATTCATCTTTTTCACTAAATCAAGGACTTAACTCACGAATCCACTTGCAATAAGTGAAGATAAAAAGTACCGATATATAAAAAAACGGATTTCAATCTATTAAAATCGGGTTTAATTGACGAATCTATTTTAATCGATCTATTGAAATATGCGAAAGACCTACTGATGAAAATCCAAAAAAAAAATCCTTTATGCTAAAAGGCCTAATGTTTCATGATATGGTTAATATGAAAAATAGCTGAAAATTATCTAAACAGTGCAAATGGGTATGCATAGAGGAACTAAATAAATTGTTCTGTTGTTTCAAATGCAATTACTATGTAAGAGCTAATATACATAAAGCTCATGTTAGCATTAATATGCTTAAATCAATAGGTTTCATAATTTATATACGTAAATAACAAAATTGTATGTAAATAACTATTGTGTAATTTACATGCAAATTATATTTATACATAATGACGAAATTTATTTAGTTTCCTAAAATATCCAACGCTATATGCAATAGGTTATTAAACATAAGATAAAAACAATATTAAACATTCAATAAAGAATTTTACTACTAACTGATATTTGAATTAACAAAATGAAATTATATTCCCCAAATTTATACAAATAAAATATCTTACCTTGTTCTATCTTTCAATAAATTCAGGTCAACTTTATTTCTTAGTAAAAATAATGAATATTTAAGTTAAACCCTAAGATTAATGTATTAAGAGATTTCCTTCATCACTAATTAAGAAAGGAAAGAAAGGAGTATTTTTCTTCACGAAATGCAAACTGCATTTTGAAATGAACAAGATTAAATCCAAGATGACAAAATCAAGTCATTCACAAGTCTCTTCTTCCAGAAATTGCTAAAAGTAATTGATCCTAAGGCATTATGGGATTTTAAAAAAATTCGTACGATAGATTTGAACTCATAATACATGACATTGTGGATTTGAACCCATAAGAAGCGCACATTAACATATTGAAAGATCTTAGGATATTTTAGCATATAGGAAAAAGAACTTAAAGAAAGATATTTAATAATATTTTAATGTTAAACTAAAAATAAAAGCCTATTAGCACTCAAAAGTAATTTGGATAAAGAAAAAGAAGATTATTAGTTAGTCTTCCTAAAACCATAGTGTCATGGTGGTAAAGTATCAGTTTCAGTGTTAAAGGATTCTACATCCAAAAAACGTTTTTATCAAAGATATATTAAGTATGTAGACCTGCTAAACATTAAATATTACTTTGAGACAGGAACTCACTGATTTTGAGAGGAAAAAAGGAAAACATTGTCCTTCTCACCAAATTCTGTTATTATGTCCTCTTCTCAAAATGGAGAGGTCAGTCTCAAAATATGTGCCACCTTCAGAAAAACAAGATTCTATTAAGCACAATTTTGGACACTTTTTTTATTTTAAGAGTTCGGGGGGTTGTAGTTAACAAAAAAAGCAATTAAAGTATATTTTTTCGACTTTTGTTCTCTTTTTCTATTTTCTAGCATACTTACATAAAATGATATACTGCATGCTCCTAGCATAATTAAGACATGCAGTTAAACATCTTTATTCCGCCTTATACAAATCAAAATATGATACACATCAAGAATTTAGTGGAGATAAATATAGAGAAAATGTTGTTTATCTAAGCTGTTAAGCTTTCCGCTATTGTTTTTCACTTATGCATTTACAAATAGATTGAAATACAATTAATCCTCTGATAGATTTGATTCAATATGCGGTTGAAATCTACAATTTTGATGATAAAAAACCACTATAAATTTGTAATAATTTAAAGGAAAGTATTGAATAATATCTCTGTTGTAAACTAAGAAAAAGTCTGCTAGCGATCCAATAGAACTTAGACAAATAAAAGAAAAAATGATTGGTTATTCTTTCAAAAATTGTGGTAGCATGATGGTAAATTATCAATTTCAGTACGCGAGTACTCAAGGTCAAAAAAGATTCCTTCAAAAATCCATCATATATGTAGGTCTGGGAAATATTAAATATTAAGTCAATGACGGAATTCACTGAGGTTGAGTGCGAACATGGGAAACATTGCCCCTGCCTTTCTGTTCAAAATGTCGAGGTCACTCTCAAAATAATGGCCGCCTCAGGACAAATGGAACCAGAATAGAAACAATCTTAAACAACATTTTTTCTTAACTTTAAGAATTTTAGGATTTTTAATTAATTAAAAAATTAATAAGAGTATTCTGTTTTTAATTTTCTGATGTAGTTGTATATAATGACATTTTGCATGTACTGTATCAAAATTAAGACATCCCAATGTATAGTTTGAACATTAACCTTCCTTTCTATTAGGAACAAAATTTAATACAGAACTAGAATTCAGTGGGGAAAAACACAGAAATTTTTTCTTTATCAAAGATGATATTTTTTTGGTTATTGTTTTCAAATAATCACAAACAGATTTACTGTCACTCAATTTTCAGATGGATTTGATTTCGAATTTTTTTATCGATATTTACAATTTTGATAAAAAATAAACCATATGCTAAGTTTGATATTTTCACCTTTTTTCGTTTTTAAATTATCAAATCAGCAAGCACGTTGACGGATGGACAAATTTGGCCCTAAATTTAATTGAAATCAATAGTTTGATAAATAGGATAGGAGATACCCCCTTTGTTGAACATTTAGAAGATCCCCGTTCACCACTAAGTATATCACACGGGTCGTATAGAAGTAAGTATGCAATACATTACATACAGAAATCACAGACAGAGAACAACCATGCCCGAACCGGGACCCAAACCCACGGGGCCCAGGTCACTGGGAAGACGCTGTACCCCTGTGTCAGGATTTTGGCATATGAGATCCTTTTAAAGTAAGGTTCAATTAGCAGCATTCAATCGGCAATGATCATGAAATTGAAAAATTTTCTTTCACCATTCCATCATTAGCTGGAGTCATTAATATATAATTAAAATTGAACCAAAATAAAATTAATTCATAATTAATTTTTTTCAAAATATAACATATTTTGTTATTATCAAGAACACATAATTGAACAATGTTTTGGAGCCTTATTACAAGCAGAAATGAGTAAGAAATGAATTACGAAATTTCTTTTTTAAGACAAACCATATACAAAAACTCAAAAATTGCGCAAATATCGTTAATCAAAGGCTCTTCGAAATAAATTCCCTTTCTATATGTATTAAAACTCTTTTTATATATTTTTTGACATAAAAATAAAAGTGACATAAACGTGAAATAAACATGATTTATGTGACATAAAAATAAACAAAAATATGATCGAAATTTTAATAAAGAAATATCATTATTGCGAACGTACGGTTAATAGAACAAATTAATTTAAAAATAATTTTAAATTTACTTAAGATAAGGATAGTATATAACCATTTAACAATGAAAATAATCAGATTTTAAAACTTAATGTTTGTCATGAAGTTTATAAAAAAATTTCTGTCTTGAGACATATTTAAATATTTCTTATTTTATTCGATTTGTGCGTACACAAATAAGCGTTTATTAAAAAAAATATTATAACTTAATCGTCACTTGATGTTTTAATGGCTGTGAATCAGTCTTATGAATTGAATTATGTTCATTGAAGCATTATGAATTGAGTTATGCTCATGATTATTTCTAAAATCCTTTAACCAACTTCTTCGAAATTTTTGAATATTGTCCAATGTGTTTCTAAAATAATGTGGAATAGCTCCTTCTTTATCATCGTCTAATTAATTAGATAATATTTCCTCTATTAATCCTCTAATTGTGGCTGCGACAGCCTTGTGGCAAGGGTCTCGGCGTGTGAGCCTTTGAGCTCCAGATTCGAGACCCGATCCCACCGAAGATATATCGTGTAAGGGGGTCTGGTGCACGGTAATCACGTCAGAACATGATATTTTTTTGGGAATGAGGTTTGTGGAGTCAACAAAAATCCGTACGCAAAAAATAAAACAATCGTCGAAAAATTAAAATTTCATTATCTGCACGAGCATCTCAAAAAATCAGCTTTTAATAACATGTGCCATTTTATTTACAAAAGCTCTGATTTAAAAAAATAAGTTACGGGGTACAACAAATACTCCCCCCCCCGAAAAAAACCCCCCGTCATTTTGAGCACGAGGTTATGTGAATGGTAATTAATAGAAAATATAATATTTTTTTAACAATCAATACGATACAAAATTTTTTTTTGGATCATTTGCAATACCAAACTGACTCATTCAATGAAACAATTAAAAGGAATAAAAACATAATTTCACTTGCACGAGCACGTGGTGCATGGCCGTTCACCAGATGTATGCACACCAGATTTCATTTTAATCTTTTTTATTTTGCATCCCTTTTCCCATCTTTGCAGCTTGATAACTATAGCATTTGGAATAAAAATTAATAGTTTTGATATTATTTTCAGAAAATGTTACAATTCCTATTCTTTCCTTGATGTGCAACTAATGTATCAATTGCCTTGCTTCAAATTCTATTTTGTACTTTATTTTCAACATTTTTAAAGTTTTTACTTTTACATATTCATTCACTAAACACACACGTATTCACGCACGTATTCATTCACTAAACATATCATTTGATTTTTTACTTTTTTAAGAAGTGACCAAAACTTTAGCATAAAAGTATTCACATTCAAATACCAATGAAATAGAATTGAATTTATATCTTTGGAAGTTAGGTATCAAAATAAATCATTTTCACGGTCCGGGCAGCATTAAAAGTTCAAAAAGGAAATAGTATGATTTTTCGAAATAGGCATTTTCAATCAAATTGATATTTAAAGATTATTCCCTAATTTTTAATCGTTGACACATTGATTTCGATCATCATTAAATATAGGAAACAATTAAAAATGTGATATAAGGTTGAATAATGTAGGCAGGTTCTGATAATCCGAAGCGATGGATATATTTTCACACCGTTATCGGTTTTGTTTACAAGCAAATAATTTTTTTTTTGATGATGAAAGAGGAATGCTTTATGAAAACGAATGCGTTGAACCTTATAACACTAATCATGACAATTTATTTTCATCGGTTCGATGATAACACTTGATATCAGATTACATCCCTAACCCAACTTTCAAAACATCGAAAATATTTATAAACCAAGCTCTATTCACAAACTTCATCCTCCAATTTTTGGATTTATCTTTTCGTATACATCAGCCTTGAACTTACTGGTAAGAAAAGCATTCTTAATGATTATATTTATTTGTTTGTTTACAATCATAAATTAAATTTATAAGATCTCTTTTTGAATTCTTTTAAACAATTTTTTTTCAATTTTAGATTTATATATATCTTAGAAAATATTATATGAAATATAAGGCAAATAGAATAAAAAGACATTTGCTTACATAAGCTTTATAGTGTTCTTGTTATATTTATCTTATTAAATTACGTTAACAAAGTTTAATACGCAATTAAAAATTTAAATACTGTGATGGAATTTTTTAAAAGTTATTTTTGATTAGGTTAAAAGCAAGGTTCAACTTATGAATTTCATAATTGTGAAGATTCTTACCTCCCCCCAAATACTCAAATTTCTTCACTTTATATTTAATATTTAGCACAATAGGTTTTACAATATATATTTTTTAAAAATGTATTTTTAATCCCGCAATTCAGAATTTTTCCATCAATCAGTTAAATACTATTGGAGTCCTTAATTTATAGAAAGAAATTTTTTATTAGAAAGTAAAAAAAGCCATTAGTAAATAATATAATAATTTTATAAATCAAGTAATACCAATACAAATGCAATGTCACAATTCTTTATTTATTTTAAAAATTTAATAATTGTGTAAGGGAGCATTATTAAAATTCACATTCCTATAAAACCCATTTGAAGAATTAATTTTTATTGATATTCTTTAACAATGTAATATGTACAAAATCTTAAATCTTAAATTATATTTTATTTATTAATTCAGTAAGAAAAGGTTTCCACTTTGTCTTTGAAAAAATATCGAAATTCAGCGAAGTTAAAATACCATATTAAAAATCATTTACATTTTATAAAAGTAATTAAAAAATTACAGGAATAAACGCTTTATTTTAAATTAATACAGTTGTAAAAAGGATATCTTACGAACTTCATAGGTAATTATGAAAATCATCATTCCGATAAATGCATAATTGTTTTCATTAAAAAAACCTTTTAAAGAAATAAATTGCATTTATATAATATTAAATGATGAAAAATAAAGCAGACATCCTGAGGCAGGGGTAACGATTTTTCTCCGCGATATGGATGTCCTGGGTTCGAGTCCCAGTTCAGGCCTGGTTGTTACTCATCAATCATATCTGTGAGATGTGTGAATTCCTCTCCCCCATGTAAAAAGGGGCTGTTTAAGAGATTGTGATGATTGAGTAGTTAAGACATTCTCTTAGCCCTAGTTGGTGGTATTTAGAACAAAAAACGCACTTCAACTTTAAATCACCGACTGCGTCTTCTAGCTTGCCTTTGACAAGTGTCATTAGAAACAACAACATGAAAAAAGGTATGTAAAGTTATATTAAAGCAAATATTTTCCTCGCATTAACAACGAAAAAATTGTTGACTTGATGATTATTACGCACTTGATAAATACAGTTTTTGTCAGAAATTTTGAATATGCACCATTATTCAATGAATTTATATGACTCATCATTTTATGAAAAATAACATATTCTTTTAGCATTTTTACAGCTTTTCTTGGAAAATATGACATACTCTTCAGATAAATCTGAAAATTCTAAAATCGTTGAATAAATTATAAGAACAATATTATCTGCTTCAAGCATAAATATAATTTAATATAACTGTTGCCACAAATGTTGATAAATCATTGCTGATCAGGAAAATATGGTAATTAGTTAAATATCGATTTGGAAGTTTTTAAAAGTCAACTTAAATATTTCTGTTAGAAAATACAATATAATAAAGGCCATGAATTAAAAAAAAATCAACGCAAGAACAAATAATAAAATAAAAATATCCGACTTGAAAAACGGACAACTTTTATGCATCACAAAGAAATAAATTCATTATGATGATCCTTTTATTTATTTAGGTGAACAATGAAGTTTCTCGTCTTTTTTGCTCTTCTTATTGTGGCAACATCCATGCACATTCATTTCGACCCAGAATTGAATGAACATTGGGAGAATTTCAAGGTAAAACATTTAAAAAGTAATACCTAAATAATAAATTGATTAGAAAAATGTCCAATGCATTGTTACTGTATTGAATAAATAAAACTGCTTTTCAAGATAAATAAGTTCAAGATAACTAATTTATTAATCAATAATTTGTTTCTTTATTCAATTTACTGGAAATAAGAGGTCATCGTTGAAAGTATTCATCACTGTTTACTTAAAAACCTTTAATTATTGTATTTCAAAGACTATTATTCTTCATTATCTATGAATTTTGAAGGAAAAGGGTTTATTACTTTTTTCAATTCCTACTATTACTTCACATATTCCCTATATATATTTAAATATCTTGTCCAAATTTTCAATCTTTAACAAAATACTTTTTATTCATTCACTGAAGTTCAAATACGCTTTTTTCAACTTGTAGTGAATGACACTTAATGTTAATACAGTTTTTTTCAAATATCTATTCTTTAGTTAAATTTAATTAATTTTTTATGCCATAAATACAGTTTTAGCAGTTTGAAATAAAAATTGAAATCAACAGGCAGCAGCACAATCTGTAGAATGCAAGAATTTCAGTGTTTTTCCCTTGAAGGTGAAGAATGCCAGTCAATTCTTGCGAAAATCAATAATTTTTTGAAATTTTTTGTTTTGTGCATGCTTTTTATCCAAGAGATTTTGGAGAGTAACTTAGCAGTTGTGGCTTCGTGGGTAAAATGAAGAATTTTTCTCAAAAAATGAAGTTGAAGAAAAGTTTGGGGTTAAATTTCGATTTTTCTCCATAAATCCTTTGTAGTCAATTGTTATTCACTTTTCCTACCTAATCTTAAGATTGAGCTACGTGTCGATACAGAGAATAGAAAATTGCAAGGAAATTCGCTTTCCATTTTGCTACCTAATATTGTGATTCTGTCATATTTAATAAAAAGTAACTAAAATAATAATTTTCTTTGTTAACTTAACTAGGAATTGACTTACATTTTTTTATATTACTTGCCTATATAGAGCACTGTTTTATTTAAATCTATAGAATACGGTAGAATTACTTCATAATAATCTATAGAATAGCATAGAATTGGGATTAAATTTGGGATAAAAAAATTCGAACCACCACGCCCATTAATTAATCTGTAAGTATCATGAAAATATGTTATTTAATATTATCTAAAGAAAGTTTATATCCAACACCTTTTTATAATTGCACAAAAATTATTATTTTTTATCATTTCATCCTTCGTATGTTAAAACATTTTTATTGTTTCACATGAATTCCTTCATTCAAATTTACTTCCTTCTTTAATCCTTTCATTCACTAATTTAATTTTTTATTCCTTCTTTTGTCTATAATAATTTCTTTTTAAAAAAATAATTTTTAAAAATGAATATTTTCATCTACCCACTGAATTTTGAAATCTTTAAGTCTCGTGTCTTTTTCTAGAAAGTATTCGGCAAAGTTTATGATGCAAAAGAAGAAATTCAAAGACGCATGATTTGGGAACAAAGAGTGACTGACGTCATCAGACACAATCTTTATTACAATATTGGTTTGTACTCCTATAGAAAGGGAATCAATGAATTTTCGGATATGGTAAGAATCAGCAATCGATATATTCTGTAATATTTTTTTTATCATATCAGAACATGATGTTGTTTCGGAGATGAGGTTTTTGACTTCAACAAAACTCCATAGGCGAAAAATTGAAATTTTATTATCTGCACGAGTATCTCAAAAAATATCAGCTTTTAATGATATGTTGCCATTGCATTTTCAAAAGCTCTGATTTTAAAAAAATAAGTTAATGACTACAGCAAATAAAATCCAAGAAAAATGCCATTTTGAGAACGTGATTATATTAAACGAAATAAACAGGAAGTGTGATATTTTTTTAAAACAATCAATGCGAGACAAAGTTTTTTTGGATCGTTGGCAATACTAAAGTGACTCATTCAACGAAACAATTAAAATGAACAAAAATATAATTCAACTCGCACGAGCACGTAGTGCTTGGCGATTCAAGAAATGATATTCTGATATGATATATTGAAATATGCATATCAGATTTCATTTTAATCTTTTATTTTTTAATTTTATGCTCACAAGCCTTCATTGTTTTATCTTCACACACATATATATAAATAGTATGATGTTAAGATAAAATTATAACAAATATCTTTCTTTTTTTATATATTTAAAGGCAAGTTGTATGAAGGTAAAAGATCATCGAAGAAGACAAACGAAATTCATCCATTCATCTTTATTGTTTCAGTTAGTTTTGTAACTCATAGCTTCTATTTCTGAGCACATTAAAAGGTGGTCCCACAATGACTTTTTAGATTCAATTGCAAATCTTGCAAGCGAAGCATCATTGCGTTGTAAAACACGTATGCACAATAACATAATGCTATGCGTAGTTTTGCTATGTGTTGTAAAACACAATGCTATATACAGCAGAAAGCGCTGTATATAGCATTGTGTTTTACACTGTAAATTTTAGACAACAGTACGAATTTGTCCTTTGCCCCAACCAACTGGAGTGGTTCCCCCAAAATCTTTCGTAAATAAAGATGTTATTCCAAGAATGCATTGCATAGCATTAGCTTAAAATAGTTACGAAATATTAACCTTTAACGCGAATTTTGCATCTTTACTAAACTTATCGTGCCATCTTGGCGAGTTATTTGACGATAATTTCTCTGTCTTATGGTTAAGAGAATCCAAAAATTTGCATTTCCCATAAACCAACTGGTAAAAAAATCCTAAATAAGAAATTATAATGATTAAAAATTTTCTTTGAATGCATTTTTCATTTTTTTTAGGAACACGAGGAGTTTGTGAGAACTTTCAATGGTTTTCGTCGCCAACTTGGCATGAAAACCAATGCCACAACTTGGATCCCTCCTTTTAACACGCAGATTCCCGATCAGGTCGATTGGAGAACAAAAGGGTTCGTGACTCCCGTTAAGAATCAGGTAAGTGGTAAAATTTTTATAGCTAAGCCTTTTTCAGTACCAAATGAAAGTTCACTGTTGTACTAAAACGACGACGATAAAAGAGACATATCGTCGTTAAGTTCAGCTGGGAGAAAAAAGTTCACTTTTAAAATTATGGCGATATGACTACTTGTGATATATGGCTGTTATCCAAGATGAAAATACATCCGACAGGGACTAAATAATATGAAACATGAATGGAATATTTCATACCATTTAATATTTTTTCTAAAATAAATTAGAATTACCCTAAACGTTTTCTAAAAATAAGAACAAATTTTTCTTATAGATGATAAAGATAATATTATTATTTTTTACCTATAAAGTCTAATTAAATTATTTCGATACCTATAAAAAACAATATTTCTTTGGCTGATAATAACTACCTCCTAAATTATATGTAATAAATTACATTTTTAATTTACTATTATTATATGTAATAAATTATATTTTAAATTCAATATTATTATATGTAATAAATTATATTTAAAATTTTATTTAGTATCATTATATGTAATTATATTTAAAAAATTATTTAATATAATTTTATGTAATAAATTATATTTATTTATATTTTATTTTTTATAATTGTATGTAATATTTTGTTTGCAGCCTTATCTCCGATCTATTCGTATCTATTCTTATTTGACTGTTCTGAAAAATAATTTCATAATTACACTATTTAAATAATTCTTTCAATGTTCAAAAAACCTTACCTTGTTTTGGATATATATATATATATATATATATATATATACATATACACACACACTTAGCAATTACTTTTATTACACCAATGTATGTAATAAATGCTAGAGCATTTACTATATACATTGGTGTAATACAAATACTGGTTCCATAAAAACATAAAGATTATTGAAATTAAAGATATATTTTCATTTTATGCAGATATTCTTCGAAAATACTTAAATAGAGATGATACATTTTAATAAATAATCAAAAGGTATTTATAATTGCTCGTAGTTTCAATTACTTCTTTGCAGTTTAGTTATCCTTAATCATCAAATGCAATAAGATTTATTTTTTTCTCTTTCTTTTTGTATTTTTCTTGTTTTAACTTTATTAAAAATTTAATCATCGTGATCTCCACACTTTTTTTTTTGTCAGCAACAATGTGGTTCTTGCTGGGCCTTCTCTGCCACTGGTTCACTGGAAGGTCAGCACAAGAAGAAGACCGGCAAACTGGTTTCTCTCAGCGAACAGAATCTTGTCGACTGTTCTCAACCGGAAGGTAAACCCTGAATCCAATATTTTATAAACGAAAAAATTGCTTTATAGTATAGTTCGGACACTAGATGGCAGCACACTTCAACGCTAATGTTACAACAGTTTGCTTTTGTCTGCTCTTCAAGAGGAAGATGGCGGTGGAACTTTGATGATTAGCAATGATGCTTCACGATTGGCGTGACGTAAATGACGGCATTGTCATTCTATCTTCTTCTTTAAAAGTAATATCTGTCTTCTTTATCGTTCCGTATGTGTCATAGTAATTGTGGGTCATTCCAAGCTACATTTATTATAATGCATATGGATGAAATTATATATACAACAAAAGAAACGAAAATTAAATCCCAGGTTTCACAACAAATTTGTTTTGTGTTTCCGTTGTGTTGTTGCAACATTTTTGGTAGTTATTTAGCTGCATATTTCATTAGGCATTGAAACTGTTTTTTGAAAATAATAGAGCTTGAAGACAAATTATTGTTTACAAAATAAAAAGGTTTTAAAAAATATGTTTTACAACTTTTATCGTATTTATTTAAGCAAATATAATAATGAAATGAGCTTCTCATATTGTCTTAAAAAGCACATGAACAAAATAATATGACTGAAAAAAATGTTTAAAAAATTGTACTAAAAGCAGAGCAAATTAAACCCTTTATTTGTGAAATTGGCGTCACCTTTGGAACCTATTTGGTGTTTTGACCATAATTTTGTCCTTGATTTAAATATTTTTTCGGCTTCTTTCAACTCTTAAATTTGATTGCAATCACAGTTTTAATTGACACTGTATATTCTTAACCCAAATTTTATTTAAGTGGAATCATGAAAAAAGTGACAACTCAATACTTACAAGGTAAAATTTTAATGATTTAATAATAATAATTTAAATTTTCTTTAAAGATTTTGTCTATTCCATGACTATGCATTTGAAACGGTTTTACAATACTACTTCAGTTTTATATCGCTGTAGAAACAACGGCAAATCAACTTGCTTTTTAAGAACTATAAAATAATTTATCACTTATTTATAACATAGTTGCTATTTATTCATTTATATATTTCGCACTGTCTCCTGTTGTAGACTTCTGAAAACAGATTAAAAAATTATTTGCCGAAATTAAAATTATATACGTAATCATTTTAGTAGCTAAATTATAAAAAAGGTATCAAAGCTTTTTTAAAAACATTGTTATATTCTTTGGATTAAAGATATTTTTTTAAATTCAAGGCTAAATTTTTTTTAATTATTTGTGAAGTTGAAATATCATAAAATTGTTTAATCAGATCGAATACTGCCAATATCCTTATCTAGGGGGTAAAGAATGTTTCTTCGTGATCTGGGTGTCTTGGATTCAGGTATGAGTATTCTTCTGAGTGTGTGAAAGAGCCTCCCTGTAAAAAAGGGTTGTGCAAGCGAATAAATGTCATCTTCATATGAGCTAGATTTCAGACCTTTGCTTTCGGATGTTAAGGGGTCTCTGCTCTCAGTGACCCCTGATCTCAGAATCCCATCCCCTTTTCGTGGTAAGGACGCGACGTCATCATCAGCTATGATTGGAATTAAAGACAAACAAAAGTCAAAATATGAAAAACAACAAAAGGAAAATAGATGGACTTTCCCAACTTTGTTTATGCATTTTATTTCTTTTTGTTTCCAGGTAATGAGGGGTGTGGAGGAGGGTTAATGGATCAAGCTTTCGAATATGTGAAGGACAATAAGGGCATCGATACTGAGAAATCTTACCCTTATACTGCTGAGGTAACTTTGTTTCTTTCATTATAACTTTCAGTATTGCTCATATTTTGATAGCGTTTTGAATAAAATGAATATAAATGTCATTAAAAGAATGATATAAATTATTGAAGCATACTTATGAATAAAATTAAAGATTTTTGTTAGAAAAAATCGATGTAATTCAATTAGATTGAAGTTATACATACTCTAGATATATTAAGCAGATGCATACAAATTGCAAAACAAATACTGGACAAAGATTAAATTTACCCTTTGGAAAAACAACTAAAGTCTATAATCCCCAGTTGTGAGCACTTTCAAACATAACTAAGCACACTTCTTTATTTAGCATTTGACTCATAAAAAACCATTAATTTCAGGACGGAACTTGTCACTTCAAAAAATCTTCCATCGGAGCAACCGTCACTGGTTATGTCGATATCCCAAGTGGAAATGAGGAAGCTCTTAAGCAAGCAGTTGCCACCGTTGGGCCCATTTCAGTTGCCATTGATGCTAATCCAGATAGTTTCCAATCCTACCAGTAAGCTACACTGCGCAAATGTCTCTTATTTATTTATATACAGGGTGTCCCAGAATACAGAATAAATTCTGCACGGCAAGATTCGTTGTTTAAAAAACATAAAATTTACCCAGAGAACTGTATCTCTAACCCTTAATTTTCTAGAAAAAAGCGGGATAAAATTTATATTACGTCATATCCTATTTATGAAAAAAACTTTCATTCGGCCACTAGATTGGCGTCAGTGTCCTGTTTAATGGGCACTACGATCTCCAGATCTAAACCCATTTAGATTATTTCCTATGGAGCAATGTAAAGGAATTGATTTAACGAAACCCAGTTACTTCATAAATGGACTCCAATGCTTTTACTTTTGTGGACACTACGATTCTAAAACGTGTACAGTCAACATAGTATGACAAGCACATCCAAACTTTCATATGTGCGGGGGACATTTCGAAAACCTTATTTTTTAAAATTATGCAAGTACTGATGTTCCCACTTCGAATAAAGGTTTTTTTTTGGAAATCGAATATGACGTCATACATTTTCTCTCGCTTTTTTTTTTCTTGAAAACAATGGGTCATACAGGTACAGTTCTTCGGACATTTTTTATGTATTCCAAACAACGAATCTGGCTGTGTAGAGTTTATAAGGTCTTGCTGGGACAACCTGTACAATCTACCGGGAGGGTTATGAATACTTGGATAAAAGCTTAAAGAAATATTTACCAATTTTTATTAAGATTTTAAAAGTACACATATTTAAAGTAGAAATATATACTTAATTTTTTATATAAATATTTGCTTAAGTTTTTTAACATATAAGAGTACATTTTTAAAATGCATGCATTTTCTCATTTTACAGAGACGGCATTTATGATGAGCCCGATTGCAGCTCTGTGTATCTGGATCATGGCGTTCTCGCTGTAGGCTACGGTACAGAAGATGGATCTGATTACTGGCTAGTTAAAAATAGGTGCGAATATCACTTTTTTTATTGGATTTATTTTGTGAAAGTGCAAAAAAAAAATCAAAGGAACACAAAAACCTTATGAAGTTCTATGTTTATACTGAATTTTGTTATGTAATGCAATTCTTACACTTTTATTTCTATTCCTTTTGTTCTAAAGAATCTTTAACGAAAATATAAACAAAATTTTCACATATTCAATTTATTGATTTGGTTTTTGCATATGAAACTATTATATTGCTGGTATTTCTTTTCGAGGACACAATTCCTGACTTTCGGTTTTAAAGAAAAGAAGTCTTGTGGTTGATATTAATTACATCGAAGATTCCTTGCATGCACCGATTGGTTCATTTTAAATTCTTTGTAGTCAAATGACATTTTTTAGGAAGACATAACAGTTCAGAAATACGAGGTTTAATCCAAAATAGTCTTTGAATAACTTCAAAAGGAGTTGTTAATCAAACTGTACTATTTTAAACTATATTGGTAATTGAGATATAATAAGAATTTTCTCACAAATAGTTATTCATTAATTTCATGTTCACTCATTTGAATTGTACTTGAATGTTTGTTATTTGCAAAACGAAATTGAATCAATTAAAATAAAGTGTGTAATAGATTATTTGTGCTGCAATGGTTAATTATTCATCTTGAGAATTTTACAAGTAATGGAATTTTATAAAATTGCTTTTCTCCAAATATGTTGTTCTGTGATGGTCGGTTATTTGAGAATCACATTGAATTTACATTTCACTTTTAAAAAAAATATAAAATCCATATTTTTCTTTGATGATCCAAATATTTCCATTTTTATAGTAATTATTGTATCAGAAATATGTTAATTAATTGAGCTATACAAAAATAATTTTAGCATTTTTTGACAATTTTATTTAAAATGCACATGTTGAAAATCATATTTTTAGTTAAATGAATAATTGAAGTTTTAAATCATTTTATCGTGAAATAAGTAAATGTTGACTTTTTTTATGAGAACCATGACTTATATTAAATGCATCTAAATTCTTTTTTTCAGCTGGGGAACCAGCTGGGGAATCAAAGGATACATCAAGATGTCCAGGAACAAGAACAACCAGTGCGGTATTGCTACCCAAGCCAGTTATCCACTGGTTTAAAAAGGGATAAATTTAGAATCTTTTAAAAATATTTAAATTATTTTGTTGTATATATCTTCTGGGTTTTATTGTGCATGTTTTTAAGAAATTTTTTTTGTGAACCGTGTTTTTAATAAAAACTATATAAATAAAATTGGTGTTATTTTTTATTATAGAATAATTCTTGATGACCTTTAATCTTTAGGTCCAATTAGTTACCAGTCATAACATTTTATTCATTAAAGTGCTACATTTTTCACTTTTAAAAGTTACGGTGAGATTGGAAAATCGAGGTAAGTTAGCCCGTTTTAAACAGAAAAAATTCTAATTGAGTTCTGAAATAAAAAAAAATTGGCATATAAAAAAAAACGATTCATATAGTAAAAGTATTTATCACATATTATGGCATATAGTTATGCCAATTTTATTTCAATATACATTTTTAATTATTTTAAAAATATCTATAAATATTATAATATGCTTTTAACTTCAAGTTAAACTAAAATAACCAGAAATAATTTGTTACTATTTTCCATTTCATTTCCAAATTTGATAAATTCCATTATTCCACAATCGAGTCTTATTAAATTATTAATCATTTTTTAAAAATTGCATAAGACTTAATTAAAATAGTATAATTTTTTATTTCAATAACTTATATAAAGTTATTGATATTCCGTTTTTATTATTTTTATGGCATGATATATAGCAATATGGTATTCTTTGAATTATAGCAATGTTTTGGAGGTTTTTGATACAATAAATAAAATTTAAAATTATTGCGTTTATTTCAATAGTTCATTGCTTTTCATTCTTTTTAGAAAATTTATTAACAATTCCATCTTTAAAAAAATTTTACAACTTAATGTGATGCAAAAATTAATTTGGATCACCCTAATTAAATCATTTTCAAATTGATTGATATCCTCATAAGGTGTTTTTATTTGCTTTAAAGTAATACATATGAAATATGTCCAGATTACTTTTTAACAAGACATTGAATATTATGAAATAGAGGTATAACAAAACAAAGTTTTCTTCTTGAAACCATGAGCTAACGACAGACATATGAAAAAGATTTCTCAGCATTTGATATTATTATTTATTTAACTAAAGTGGTTAATTAAAATCTTATAATCTTTTATTATTTTATCAATTATTATTATTTTTATTTTTAGACACATTTGATTTAAATAATAGCAACTCAAAACAATGTGAAATTATGCCATATTTTCAAATGACTAATGTCGCCTGATACAGATAACTTTAAATCAAAATAATCAAAAAACTTTTCATTTTATTTAAGTTGGCACTTTGAACCTTTTATTATCATGTCAGGCCATCTTGTTGCTTTTGGGATGAGGTTTTCGGCGACGACAAAAATCCATAGGCGGAAAAAAATATTATTTGCACGAGCATCACAAAAAAATCAGCTTCTAATAAAGTGTTGCCATTGAGTTTACAAAATCTTTGTTTAAAAACAAATAAGTTAATGACTACAGCAAATAAAGCATGGAAAAATGTCATTTTGAGCACGATTATACGAAATGAAATAAATAGGAAATGCGATATTTTTAATGTGCGAAAAAAATGCGATAAAAAATGCAGAAAGAAAGGAAATCGTTCCCATCCACAACGCTTGATAATTTTCATAATTTATCAAAAAGATCTCCAAGAGGCAAAAGAAAAGAAAAAGAAAGGAATAAACTTGATTGAGTAATTGATGCATCTTAGGACCAAATAGGGGATGGTAAGAATTTATCGCATAATGATAACACAGTAAAAAAGGGCGCTTCTTTTTCTTTTGAAATTGAAAAATTATAGAGAGCAGACGACCATTAACAACCTAGCTAACGACCAAAAGATTAAATAGGAAATAAAAATTGTCACAATTGGTAGAATGGTTGGGGCTGGTAGATTAGCAAAAGACTTTGGAAATAATGTTAAATTTCAACCATATGATGCATTAAGTAAATATATAATTCATTTAATTGTTAAAAAGCAATAATTATTCATTCTATTTCCATTGTTATGCAACAAAATACATATTAATAGTCACTATTTTATTGTTGTCAACAGTATTGCAACAATTTAAATGTTCAACAAAATTACAGAATGCTAACAATGCTGAAGAAGAAACAATGAATATATACTCTGTTGCTTTATGTTGAAATTCATTTATATTTTTGCAATCTATCGTTGAGTGTCTTTTTTAAGGAGATATGCTTACTTTGATTCTTGAAAATTTCAATGAGGCTACGGCCAGCATTGGGCTCATCGTTTTTGTGATTATTTGGGAAATGACAATTTATTTCCTATATCCCCACTTACCACCTTTTCGGGATTTTGCTTCTGATCCAGATTTGGATCCAGTTGCGGAAATACCATCTCCTCTGAGAGTTCCTCTGGTACACTCCTATGCAGTGTTTAGATTCTGCCAGGCATTGGAGCTTCCAGCTGAACTGGCTTCTACTCAAATCCAAAAAGCAGCTGCTCCGGTAGTGAAATCATATATGATTTTTAAAATGTGCTGTGCCCTAGATTTGCCAGCACAATTGGCTCCCATTGGTGTCCCTGTTGTGGAGTCATACACCATCTATCAATTTTGCCTGGCTCTTGACATACCGGCGGAATACCAGCAGCGGTAAGAGACAGTTTAATACCACAACTGTCGTCCGATGCCGTTTATGACTGTCATCGGCTGCTCCGAAAATGTTTCTCTGCTTCCTGATATCATTTTAAAGACTGTCATCAGAGTTCAGATGCTCTTACAAATACTGATATTAGTTGCCAGAAGCTATTTAACAAGATTTCGGCTTCCTAGTACTGCCTAAAAACGTTGTCGACTGCTGTATAATGAAAGAAGCATTGATTCAACTGCTGGATGCTGCTTTAAAAGAAAAGGGTTACCGGATGCAGTAAGAGACAGTTAACATCAAAGTGTCATCCTATACTACTTAGACTGTCATCGGTTGTTCCGAGAATCACCATATGCTTCTAGATATTATTTTACAGACTGGCATCAGAGTTCAGATGCTCTTACAAATACAGATATTGGTTGCCAGAAGCTATTTAACATCATTTCGGCTTCCAGATGCTGCTTCAAAAACTGTTGTCGGCTGCCTTATAACGTTTTGAAAGAAGCATTGAGTCGACTGCTGGATGCTGCTTTAAAAAAACTGTTATTGGATGCAGAGACGAAGGGAGGGTTGGAGGGCGGGGAACGAGAGTAGCACACCTCCGCGTGGTGTTCCCTGGGCAACGTTGCAGTTCTGACGAGCTGCAGCGGCAAAGAGGCTACTCAAGTGTGAAATATAAATAAAGATATTTTATTTCTTCTTCTAAATCAGCGTTTTTTAAGTCTTTTATTATCTGGAATTTTTTGACAAAAAACTAGAAATTAATGCTTGAGCATTTGTTTCTGAAATTTTTTAACATAATAATCTTTATAGGTTGGCATAAATTCTATACATTATATCTTGCGACATACATAATTAAAATTGATCCAAAACTCTCTATAAGGCTGTATCTTAGGTTACTGAATTTTGAAGAAGTTATATCTAGGAGTGGGTGTTTATTTATACAAGATTGCTTGTATTACCAAATTTTTGTCCTATTCTCTCAATCAGAGCTGTTAAGAAATGTATATATTTTTAATATTTCTTTTAAAATTGGAAAGTGATAAGGGATAGTCGATCATTTATGATATATCTATAGTCATAAACTCTCATATAAAACAAAAATTGATTAAATAGGAATTATTATTTTAAGTCGACGGACTGGAATAATATATGTATTTAGAAGATTAAAAAAATTCTTTAAGATTGAAATATGAAAATATAGAAATTTAAAAGTTCAACACATTTCAGATAAAAAAAAGTGATAAGCATTGGACTTAAGAAACATGCATGGCGACAAAATGAAACTTTTAAAATAACATTAGAATTATATAACAGGATAAGGACTCAATATTTATAATTACTTTATATTAAATATGATAACGTACATTAAAAAATTCTGTTTTTTTAGAAGCATTAAAAAATTTGGAAAATTTGCTAAACAAGTAATTATTTATATAATTGACTTAAAAATAAAAAAAAATTGTTCCTCAAATTTCAGTTCAATATAGCATATTGGATATGGCTTAATCCCCTTTTTTAAACACTTTAAGTCCCTGAATCTTTTTTAATCTCTTTTTAAGCTTTTCTGAATTCAATAGCCAAAATTAAAAAGGCAGATCATTCACTAGGAATCATTCCAGTCAAAGAATTTGTGAAACTTTCAACTTCTTTCTTTCTCGTAAGTCAACATATAGCAATTTTCTTACATTAATTGTAATTAAGTTAGATGTAATCTTGTGTCAAATATTAAATGAAACTAGTTGTTGGGAAATATGTATGTAAAAATATTGTATTTGTATGCATGATACCCCAAAACGGAAGCATCTAAGTAAATTAAATATGTCATACAATTTTATCAAAGCATAGATTTGTATTCATTTTTTAAATATAATATGTCAAAATATTCATTATTCATGAGTCAGTCTTTTTATGAGGGTTTGAATAATTATTTGAAATTTTGAAAAAATAGATAAATGAAATTTGGTATGTTGCTTTGATATCTTTATAGCGAAAATGTCGAATTTTCGCTCCAATCTAAAAGGCACAAAATTCATAATTGTTTCAAATTAAATGTACTAAAAAATGCGCTACACTGCATAAGCATATGCATTGGAGAAAATAAGGAGGTTAATAATACCATTGATCTTTACCATGACTGTAAATACTTATATGGATTTAATAATAATAATAAAATCTTTTTAAAAACTGTTTACCAGTTTGGTCCCGACAACTTTTAAGTTAGATCCACACCAAAGTGTGCAGTTTATGAAGTTTTCTTCCATAAGAAACACCTACCAAAATCTGAGAAAAGTAATGTAAAGTCATTTATTTAATCTGAGTAAATAACAGGTTGTGATTTCAAGCCATAACTAGGAATTCTACAACTTTTCTATATTCATAAATAACTTATAGTCTACGCAATATTGAAGCCTTTATTTGCATTATTTTCCATTAGTACGTTATCAAAAACATATCATTAAAATCATGCTGTACTTCTCACAAGATTAATCAAATGCTTTGTTATTTATCCATTCAGATTTTAGCCTCTAATGAAGAAGGATCTTTAGCATATCAACAACAACAATAACAAAAAAACTGCTTCAAAGAACTGTAAAATAAATACATAATTTTTGAATTTTTAAATATTTTTTAAAGATTTACCATTTTATCCAAGAAATATATCTGCTTTGATAAACTATTAAAAATATGTTAAGATAGTTTACAGAGTTTATAGGGCTGGGGTGGACTTGTTGGTAGAGCATTGAACTCGAACTCCTTAGGTTACGAGTTCGATGCTCACCGGCGAAAAGATTCCCCGAGTGTGTGGCGACTGGCGCTCGTTAAATCTGTCGTGGTCGCAAAGTCCTCCATGTCGAGAGTAATACCACTGGGGGTACTAGGTCAGAGGTGATCGTTCTCTGTTCCAGTTCTAAATTACGATCTGAGATGAATGAATGAATTGCATGAATGTAGTCCGCCCCCTAAAAAGGGTTGTGACGTGTGTGTAGCTAAGTCATACTCTTGGCCCTAGATGGCGCTACTTGTAAACGAGAGACGTGTATATCCGGCTTAAAATCTGCTGATGTATCAGCGGGGCTTGTCCATGGCAAGTGCCATAAGTAACCAACAGAATTAATATTTTAAAAATTTTCAAACATTTAAATTTATTTTGCTATTTTTTAAAAATCTACATCAAGGTATAAATTCTAATGACTAAATATTAAAGTTTAAACTAATAATAATAAATATCTAAACATTAATTAAACTAATGTTAATACTTTAACTGCAAATTCTAAAAGCTATCAGTGGAAACAATTTTTATTCCACCGGTTTTTGAATAAATAAACTCAGTTTGTGCGACATGTTGTTTGTGAAAGAAGTATAAGGATGAAATACTTGAAAGTAAAAAAAGTTTCTAATTGCTTTATTGCCCGGAGAACAAACTAGTCTCCAATGGAAGCTAGCAACTGAGATAATAAATTGAGTTTAAATATTCGAATAAGATATAAAATTAGTGTCATAAAATTTAATAATACTTTATTCTACATTAAAAAAATTATTACAGAAGAATTTATTACCTTTAAGAAGGATATTATTTGATACCTAGGTTTCATCATGAGTTTGAATGATTCATAAAGAAGTGTGTTTACTGGATCATATCTCTTACTGATTTTTCTCAATTGAGTTTCTTATCATTTCATAATAGCAAAAATCTCATTAAATAGAAGAAAGAATTTTTGTCCAATAAAACTCAAGAGTCATCTCATAAATATAATATTTATTAAAAGTTATCACATTTAAATATTGTAATAAGAATAATTTTCTCAAAATTATTCAATTAAATTTTTAGTTGTGCATATAAATATTATGAATTCGTTTTTAAGAAAATATAAAAATAGTCATTGTTATTTAAACCAGTGGGTAGCTGGCTTGGGTGGCGATACCGCACTGGTTGTTCTTGTTCCTGGACATCTTGATGTATCCCTTGATGCCCCAGCTGGTTCCCCAACTGTAAAAAATGAAATTAATTTAATTTAAATGATTGGTTTTGAGAAACATATTATTCATTGATATCATATGGAAATAAATAAAATCTCCTATCATTAATTCAATAATGTGTGGTTTTTCATATCTAGAATCAAAGGATTATTCCAAATTTAAATCATTGTTTCACCTTTATTATTTATTTAATTTAAATAGAATAACATTAAACTTAATAACATTAAAAGAATAATATATTAATCAATTTTTTTTTCGCTGCTGATTCCTATAGTTTTATATATATTCTTATTTTTTCTATTAATTTTTAATAATTTAAATACAATTATTTATTAAATTTTTACATAAAAATGAGAAGTATTTTATCTCAGAAATTTCGTGTGCGAATAAATGTTTTAATAAGTTATTTTTTATTAAAATAAATATTTAGATAAATGTGCATGTGATATTTCTTTATTTTGAATTAACAACATTTTCTTTATTGAAAAATAGTAATGATTAATATTAATTTTAATTAATTTACATTCATAGTCTATTATACTTCCATTGTCTATCATAAAATATTATACTTCCAGATTTCATATTAAATTTTCTTTCATTTCATGATATATTAATGATATATTATTAATCATTTTATTACTTAATTAATTTTTTATTATCATTTCAGACATGATAATTTTTTACTATCACGAAAAATAAAAGTGCTATTATCTGCACGAGAATCTAAAAAAATCAGCTTTTAATAACATGTTGCCATTGCATTTACAGAAGCTCTGATTTAAAAAAAAATAAGTTAATGATTATAGCAAATACAACCTAGAAAAATTCCATTTTGAGCACGTGATTATACGAATTGAAATAAATAGGACACGTGATATTTTTTAAACAACCAATGCGATACAGAACTTTTTTTATCGTTTGTAATACTTAAAGGGACTCATTCAATGAAACAATTAAAATGAATAAAAATGTAATTTAACTTGCACGAGCACGTGGTGCTTGGCCGTTCAAGAAATGATGTTCTAACATGATACATCGAAATATGCATAGCAGATTTCAATTTAATATTTTTATTCTTACCTGTTCTTAACAAGCCAGTAATCAGATCCATCTTCGGTGCCGTAGCCTACGGCCAGAACGCCGTGATCTAAAAATTCAGAGCTGCACTGGGATTCGTCATAAATACCGTCTCTATAAGAAACAAACACAAATTAATAAGAATTATAGAATAAAAAGTTAAATTTTTGAATATAAATGTTAACAAAATTCCAATTTTTTTGAAAAGTTGAAAAAGCTACTATACGTTTTTAAAAAGATTTATTTCTTATGCGAAGAATATTTTAGATAAGATTTGGAAATATTTTATTTCATAATCATTATTTAACAGTAACAAAAAATTCATTTTTATAAAAAATAATGATTATAAATTAATTAAATGCTATGTCAAAAGGATTTTAAAATTTATTATAACTATCAATAGCTAATTAATATTGAAAAAATGTATAATATTATAATAAAATATATATATAAAAGAAAAAATATTAAAACAATTATTAATTAAGGGCAAATAAGACAAGATACTATTAAAACTTTTCTTTTAGTTCTTGATATTTTCTTGTACTGGCAAATATCGTCTGCTTTATCTTAATATAATTGTAGATGTAATTTGTTTCATTATGCGCATGCGCGGATTCATTAAAGCGATTTATTTCACAGCAGTATTTATCTTATTTGTTAATGGTGGCACATACATTTTAAAAATTGATGGAAGGTAAAGTAGTTTAATTATTAAGAGAAATCAAATATTAAATAATGAAAAATTAAGTTAATAACCAATTGACTTACTGATAGGTTTGGAAACTGTCGTGACTGGCATCAATGGCAACTGAAATGGGTCCAACGGTGGCAACTGCTTGCTTAAGAGCTTCCTCATTTCCGCTTGGAATGTCAACGTATCCAGTGACAGTTGCGCCAACGGAAGATTTTTTGAAGTGACAACTTCCATCCTGTAAATATCAATTGAATTTTAAATAAAAAAAGGATCAAAAATAAAAAAAAATATTTTTTGAAATATTTTTTATTTATTTCCAGCAAATTAGATTCTTGTCGTTTATTAAAATAATTGCAATGAATGCTTATTAAAAATATCTATTAGAAATAAATCAAATTTCAAGTTGATTAGAATGTTTTAAGCTATCTTAACAGTATGCTTAAAAATAATCTGCATAAATGATTAAAAAATATTTCAATTATTTTTATTTCTGCTTATAAAATTATTTATTCAGGAAATAATAAGTAAGACTTCGAAAACAAGACGTATATTTACTTCAGCGGTGTACGGATACGATTGTTCTGTGTCGATACCCTTGTTTTCCTTGATGTATTGGAAAGCTTGGTCCATCAGACCTCCTTCACACCCTAAGTTGCCTAGAATAAATTCGAATATGAATTTTAACTAGAGTCTGTTTAAATAGCTATTTTAAATCTGCTAAATATTGAATTTTCTTTATTTTGAGACACTGTATTCTGTATTTTCAGATTTTATGTTATGCACTTTAAAGGCGCAGAAAGAAGTTTTAACTTTACTGCACTAAACAACTAATCTTTTATTTATTCTTTAAAAAAAACACATTCAATTTAAAATTTTTGTTTCCAGTCTATGACTAATTCAAACAGTTTTTAACACCAAATAATGTTATTTTGAGAGTAAAACATATTCGAAAATTTCAATAGGAATCGAATCAAACTAAGAGCGACAACTCCATATAATATATGAATAATGGTATTATTAACCTATTTTAAATCAACCATATTATGCCAGTATATCTTTAAACAGTAAATACCCTTTCATGTTTATGTAAATGCTCACTCAATGCATTTATTCCTTCAGTTATTAAAAAAATGATGCTGATATCCTAAATTCAATTTTTAAAGCCAAAGATGATTGATACTGTTTTTTCAATTCCTACTATTATATATATGTTCCTACTATATTTATATATGTTGTTCTAATATTCTATCATTAATAAAATACTTTTTATTCTTACACTCAAGTTCAAATACATTTTTTAAAACTTGCAGTAGATGACACTTGATGTCAATACAGTTTCTTCAAATTTTAATGAAAATTGTGTAATGTTTGTAATGGAAAATTATGATTAACATGCAGTAGCAAAATCGGTAAAATGAGAGGATTTCAGCATTTTTCACGTGAAGGTGAAGAATACGAGTTCACTTCTTGCTAAAATCAATATTTTTTTTATGAATATTATATATTAATTGTAAGTATTTAATAAAAAGGAACTAAAATAAAAAATTTCTCTGTTAACCTAAGTAGGAATCGACTTTTAACAAGTTTTTTTTATATTACATGTTAGTTTAATGTTTTATATCTTCGTAATGGAAGTATTCTACTTACTTCATTTCATGAACGCTTTCATATTTACAACGATTTTGAAAATCCTATAAACTTGAGTAAACAAGGCAAAATTTTTCGGAAAAAAATCTTTAAATCTTTTAGCTGGTTAATATTAAATAATTTCAGATTAAATAGCATGCAAATTAGGCTATAAATTACATTTTTCTTGAAGAATTAATAGTTTATTTTGTTATTTTAAATTACTTGAAAAATTAAACCTGAAAAATCTGTTGTATAAAATGCAATAATAAAGCTACCAATCAATCAATTAAGTTTTAAAACTGCAAACTGCTTGCCATAATATGGGATATATCTTTCTCTTGTTTGTTCTATTCTGTTCATAAGTTGATTCCATCGTTTGTATCATTATGGATATTTAATTCACTTAGAAAAAAGTAGAGAAAAACTTACCTTCTGGTCCAGAGCAGTCGACCAAATTCTGTTCGCTGAGGGAAACCAGTTTGCCAGTCTTCTTCTTGTGCTGACCTTCCAGAGAGCCAGTTGTGGAGAAGGCCCAGCAGGAACCACATTGTTGCTGAAAATTGAAAATTTGATAGTTAAATTTCAGTAATTTTTAAAGAAATAGCGTTGCCAAATCTCTTTGGCTAAGGATTAAGATGATCATAAAAATGTTCTTATTTCTTTTTGAAATAAATATAAAGATTAATAAAGTCAAATCATGTTTATGTGGAATAAGTTAAATTTTTTAAATCAGTTTAATTCGGAAAAACTTTATCATCCTGCTTGAGTGAAAAATTAAAAAGTTTGATGTCACAACGTTATAAAATACGAAGTGTAATTTGAAAGAGATCAATGTTTTTTGCATCAAATTTTGATGACTGGGGAATCAAAAGGGATTCATTCTTTGCATAAAAAGATAATATATTTGCTAATTATTTATCAGAATTAATGTCTAAGTACCTTCTGCAATATTATTTGAAAATTTTTTAAAGGTATAAACTATTTAAATATCTGTTTTTTATTAAACACAAGAACAAAATTTTAATTGTTTAATATACTAACATTAATAAAATTACAATAATTAATATTAATTTTAATTATAAATTATAATGTTGCTTAATCATTCAGCGTTAAAATGGATTTTCTACTTTCATTGTAATCTGAAAAAGAAAATAATTTACGTCAAAAATAACTTTTAGTTTTTAGAAATTAAATAAAAGTGACAACTCCATATTACAACCTAGTCAGTAGAAAGATTATATTTTTAAATATTTATAAAATTAATAAGTGTAATGATTCTTTTTGATTCGTTAAAGAAAAAAAATTTAAGAATCCCCTCGATTTAATTACTGGAAACAGAAAACTTTTCGCAACTATAAAATCCTTTGTGGATCTTTTAGATATCATCTAACTTCACAGATGTAAAATATTTAAATACGAAATTAATTTTTATAGATTACCTGATTCTTGACAGGGGTCACGAGTCCCTTGGTTCTCCAGTCGACCTGGTCAGGAATCTGGGCGTTGAACACGGGGATCCAGGAGGAGGCATTGCTCCTCTGGCCGAGGTGACGGCGAAAGCCATTGAATGTTCTCACGAATTCATCGTGCTCCTGAAAAGAAAATAAGCCTGTTATTGGAGGAATTTAATTATTCTAATTCCTATAATATTAATTATAGGTTTCATAAAAAAACTAATAGTTTTTATTTATTCTTTTTCTAATTATCGTTTCGATTCGAATTGCCTTATTCATTTTTTTCTCATTATAAATTGTTCAATTATCGAAAAGCTCGAATTTGTGTGGATATTTTTCATATTTTTTAATTCATTTTCTTCAACCCTTTTCTTAGAATTGCTTCAATTACTGCATTAAGTAATTAGTACTCTAGTATTTAGTAATTTGTACTCCAATATTCAATAATTAGTACTCTAACATTCAGTAATTAGTACTCTAACTTTTAGTAATTAGTACTCTAGCTTTCAACAATTAGCACTCTAACAATAAGTAATTTGTACTCTAGCTTTCAACAATTAGTACTCTAGCTTTCAACAATTAGTACTCTAGC
>JAOUZG010040215.1:8459046-8487589 GCA_026289955.1 Argiope argentata | reverse complement strand
AGCTTTCAACAATTAGTACTCTAGCTTTCAACAATTAGTACTCTAGCAATAAGTACTTTGTACTCTAACATTCAGTAGTTAGTACTCTAATTTTCAGCAATTAGTACTCGAGATTTCAATAATTATTATTCTAACAATACTAATAATTATTCTAGCAATAAATAAGGAGTACTAGAAACATTAAGTATTACTCCCTGTACTTTTAAACATCAAATATATCCCTGTACTTTTAAACATCAAATATATCCCTGTATTTTTAATTATCAAACATCATAAGATTATTGCGTAACTATAAGAATTGAAAACCTCAAGAGTACGTGAATGGGAGAGAATTCCTTTTTGTTTTTTTTAAACAAAAATCCTCATTTTAAAAAGCTGTCTAAACATAAATTAGTCCGTAAAAAGAACTTTAATGGTTTTTGAATCTATCATCTTACCTCATTAAGTGTGGCATATTTTTTAAAAATAAAATTTCGCTCTTTTCTGTAAAAAAATTATTTTTTTAAATTTAATGGTAAGGATTCAGGAAAGAGCCATTAATAATTAAACAATCTCTATAACGCTAATAAGATTTTATAGAAATTATGTTTAAATATATATATTAATATTAAATTACATTCATATAATTTTCGTTAATTGTTAATATTATATATTTTATAATTATTAACATTAGATATTAAAATCTCACCAGGTCGGAATATTCGTTGATTCCCTTCCTGTAGGAGTGCATTCCGAGATCGTAGTGCAGGTTGTGTTGGATGACGTCAGCCACTCTCTGCTCCCAGATCATACGTCTGTGGACTTCTTCCCTTTCATCGTAGACCTTGTTGAAAACTTTCTGCAAATAGTAATAGCGCAAACTTAATAATTTTAAAATTTAGTACAAAGATATCAAGGTCTTATAATACTTTAGTTTCATTACTACGAGCTTCCTATTCTGGAGAGTATGTTTAATATTTTTTAAGTATTACGTTTTCTTTATAAATTCATTACCATTATTTGATTACAAATCATATGAATACTATAAAAATATATTTAGAACAGGGATAACATTTATTTTCTTGAAATCAAAACTATGAAAAATCTGAAACACATATAAAACCGTATCACAAAAATGCGAAAAAACCCTTTTTCTGAATTCTGATACAAGCTTCGTTCTTTTTAATCCTACGACTCTTATCAACAAAACAAAGCTAGAACTATTTTTTGCACAGATTTCATAAATAATGTTCTTCTATGAAAAATGACAAACAAGTCTAAGTAAGATTACTTTCAATTATTACATGTTTTTAAAATCTACATTAAAGAGTTTTTATCCAGATACAATTTATTATTTTGAAATTTCCCCAACATAACTTCTTTAATAAAATTGTTTAATACGTCGACCGTGATAGCCTAGTGGTAAAAATCCGGTATTGGAACCGGAACCTAAAAACCATTGTGCAAGCGTCTCTGGTATAAACTGAATACGTCGCTGTCAGTCGGCTTCCCTTTGAGGAAGTTTGAAAAGAAAGATTCCAACTCAGGTGAAGTCTTCGTCATCTGAAAGCGGTTCAAAATTACGGAGTCCTTCTAAAATAGCTCCAGTGCAGCTCCTAATGAGGGAAGTTAGTATAACTGAACTGAAAATGATATTGTAATATGAAAATAAATCATCCAGCGAAAATTCGTCTCGATTTTTTAAGTCTATTTGTAAATCTGATATTATTAAGATATTCATTAAGATATTCTTACCTTAAAGTTTTCCCAATGCTCGTTAAGTTCTGGATCGAGCTGAAGGTGTCTGGATGCTGCCACAACAAAAAGAGCGAAGACGGCCAGGAACTTCATTTTTTGTCTGTGAAAACAAATTAAATATGTTTATCAAGGAGCATTTATTACTTTATAGAAAAAATTATTATTTTATATCTCAAAAGTTTAGTTTTGTTCAGCATTGTTGCTTAGAAATCTTTTGATGGAAACCTGTTTCAAACAGTTATATTTTAATTTATTGCGAAAAAGTATTATGCTTATGAAAGAGTTTTCAACTAACAAAAAATATTTTAAGAGAAGAAATTCAAATTAAAAGATTTTTCAATTAAGTTCAAAATGTTTAGTTACAGCATTTAAATAAAATTAAATGCAAAAACTATTATAGAAAGAGCAGATAAATAAATATTTTGAAATGAATAAAATAACGCTTAATAATTAAATAGTTGCTATAATACTAATCAGTTTGGCACATATTTATATAATATTTGAAAGAAAAAAAAGCATATAAAATTAAAATGTTATCTTTTAGTCATTTATCTAATTCAAATAACATAGTATTAGCTAAATACTACTTAATCATTTCTGATTTTATTGTTTTATTGAAAAGCACCGAATATCAATCAGTATCTATAGTCTAGAAAATAAATGATCATTTTCTCGCTTTATAATTTTACTAATCTTAATATATATATAGAAAGAATAACTTTTTTTATGCATTTGATAATTAATTAAATTTTGATTTTTTTTATGAAAGCCATTTAATATTTCCTTATTATTTAATATTTCCGCCGGCTTGCTGGCACAGAGGTAGCGCGTCTGCCTCGTGTTCTGGAGGTCCCGGGTTCGAGTCCCGATTCGGACATGGTTGTTATTCTGTGTGCTATCTGGGAGATGTGTGAATGTGCCCCCCCCCCCCCTGTAAAAAGGGGCTGTGCAAGCGTGTGTGTTTCATCTTCATATGAGCTAGAAGTCAGACTTCTGCCCTTGGGTGCTCAGGGGTTCACACCCTCTGAAGCTGCTGCACCCCTCTTTCCGCGGTAAAAAGTGGACACGGCATCATCATCATTTAATATTTCCTTGCAATTTTTTTTGTTTAAAATATTCCAAAAAATTATATAAATTAGTTTAAGAAAAATGGATAAAAATGATTTTAAAAGTTTTGAGCTTATCTAATCAAAATTATTTATTTAAAAATAAGATTTATTTCGTTAAATTCTTTTATAAAATTTGTTGACTGAATAAGTTTTTTTAAGCTATTAAATAAATGTTGCTGATAAAGTATTACATAATTTAAAGTTAATCAGAAAAAGTAAAAATAGTAGGGAATTTATGAACTATAACAAATTGTACTTTGATTTTTCACTTTTAAACAAAACATTTAATGACAAATGAAATCGAGCTTGAATAATAAATTAAAGTACATTGAATAATAAATAGTTTATTGAACAATAAATGCCAAGTTTCCAGCTAATTTTGAATAACCTAAAATCATGATAGAACGTTTATTTTATTAAATTTGTAATATCTGAATAATAATAAAAAGATATTCAGCAATTAAGTGTGCTTATGATGCCTCTTTTTTAATCAGAGTTTCGAATAATTCAACAACTTATTGATTGTTTTTTTTAAATCTTTGTTCAACAAAAAATTGAATCTTTATATTCTTAATAATATGATAGGTAAATAATAATAATAATGAGACATTATATAATGAAATATGAATTAAAAAATTAGAATAGATGATAGTAAATATTTGCTTTCTCCATTTTTTTACTGTTTATATTTTTTGAAAATACTATAGTAGTATAATAAAACAAATAAGAGTAATAAACAATGTATTAAAGATTTTCAATAATAATATTATATTTGCTTTCTCAATTTTTTTACTGTTTATATTTTTTGAAAATACTATAGTAGTATAATAAAACAAATAAGAGTAATAAACAATGTATTAAAGATTTTCAATAATAATATTTCATTTAGGATTAAAGATGTTATTACTTATATATCATAATAAAGCTTTATTTTAAGATTTATTATTAAATAATATGTTGAAATTTTCTATATATATAAGAATTCTTTCTATTTTATAGGGATATAATCAACAATGGTTGCAACAAAATATATAATAGGGATATTAAAAGTGTAAATATGTATAAAAGTAGTTCAGTTTAAACCTTTAATAAATTAATAATATGAAAATTTAAAAAGTATGATAAAAATAAAAAAAATATCCAAAGAATTTTTCCTTTATCTGTTATACAATATTAATGTAATATTGTTCTAAAATACAGTAGCACAATATTAAATTATTATCTCATTATTACGTTAGTTATAGTATATCTATGTCAAAAACGTAAAATATGTATCATATACAATAAAAGTTTTTCTTACAAGAAGAAAAAAGATAATTGGTTAAAAAATATGAATAGACTAAAGGACAAACAGAAAGTAAACAGAAAAATAATACCTATAATATAATATCTGTTAACTGCCAAAAAGTCTCTCAAGAAACAGGAGGATGAATTTTGTGCATAAAACTTAGTTTATATACATTTTAGTGCTTCAGATAGCAAAGCCCGGGAAGTCATCTGATATTACTTATCATCAAATCGGCAAATCATTTTGACGAAAATAAATTGTCACGTTTAATATCACAAGGTTCAAATCATTCACTAGTAAAGAGTTCATAATTGTCATCACTTAATATAAACAAATAAATAAAATAGTTAAAGATGGATTCAGGCTATCAATATCAGCTGTAAATTTTTGGTCACACATCACGTTCGTAATTGTTTGTCTAAATTTAATGATTATTGCAATAGATGGCTTAGATAACCATATTAACGATAAAATTCTCAAAATAGGAAATTATATGCAGAAGTGACAAGATAATAAAATTAAAATAATTTCCTTTTTGAACAAGAAAATAAATGTGATTTTCTACCGCCGTCAATTTGAAAATTTATAATAGTAATTATTTATTTTACTCTCATTAAAGAAGGTTGTATTTTAAAATATTCATCATTATTCAATTTTTATTCCGAAAAACTAATAAGAATAATTTCAGAAAAATAGTGCATGTTAGATATTTTAAAGCAAACTTTAAAAATATAGTGAACCAGATTCATCATTTTATATTCTATTTTTCAAAAAATAGATACTAATTTAATCATTATAATTTTAAAAAAATATTCTCTGTCTTTAATTCGCAATTTAATTATGATATTATTTTTAATGCAAACACAAAGATCTAGATTAACAAAATAATTTGAATAAAAAAATAGATACGCATTTGAAATATTTTTAATCAATTATCAAAAAGTTTTTGTTATCACAAAACGTATTTTATTTACAAAACTATTACACACCGCCGGCCTTCTGGCACAGAAGTAGCGCGTTTTCTTCATTATCTGGGCGTCCCGGTTCGGGCATGGTTGTTCTTCTGTGTTATATGTGTGAATGTGAGCCCCCCCGTAAAAAGGGGCTGTGCAAGCGAATGTGGTTAGTATGTAGCTAAGTCGTGCTCTTGGCCCCATTTCGCGCTACTTCAAAAACAAGAGACGCTCCTTTCGGCTTAAATCTGCTGCTGGATCAGCAGAGGGCTTGTCCATGGCAAGTGTCTTAAGTAACAACAACAACACATACATTATCAAGTGGGGCTGTGGTGGCCTGGTGGTAAGGTCTTGTCTTTGGAACAAAAGGGTTTCCGTCTGGCGATTCGATTCCACTAAAGAGCCATCCTATGAAAGGACATGGTGGAACTTAAATCCATCGGACCCAAACGTCCACTCGCTGGTGGGGAAGTTTGGAGAGAGGGGTGCTCAGATATCGTCATCGTCATTTGATTGCCATTCAGAATTACGAGGATCTTTCCAAAATATCCCTAGTGTTGTTTTAAAACGGGTTATCAATATTGTTACGTTTTTAGAGTAGCGGGTTCGAATTGAATGGACTTTACTTGAGGACAGCATAACCTAATTTATTTACAGGTATTTACAGGATGACTTGATAAAGGAAAACTTCAGATAAAATCAATTCAGCAGTCAACAGTCACTTACAGCGTAAATACAAGCCTTATGCACAATAAAAACAGACTGGAAAACAGATATCGTATAGAACAGCAAACAGTAAATCACAGCGAGCTCAATCATGCAAAGTAACAGCAAACATAAACACAGCTCACCAATAACAAACTAGAAAAGTTAATCAGCTCACTACAACGGGTCGCCACTCTTTCGAGAGGAACTGTCAAACTGCGGCAACCCGTCCCTTATACAGCCGAGCGAGCGAGTGAGCACGCGAAGCTTTGGAAAACACCATGAATGATCCAGCAGCCACCAGAATATTCCCCTCGCCAAATCAACTCGGCTGGCGCAAATCTCCTCGTCAGCTGTCGCCAACGCTTTCTCTTTTGGTACGCTTTCACAGCGTCAAATTAAACTAAACATACATTATCAGGCATCTCGTAATTTAAAGAATTTTTACTATATAAAAATTTACATAAAAACACTAATTACAAATTTTCTGTTATTTTTTATTTATAATTAATGCTTTATATTTTTCAATGATGAATTTTTCTGTTTTTAAGAAGGGCATACTCCTAACTCATTGAGGACGAAAGCCCAGAAGCTTACAGGAAAATCAAGTAATAGGACATAAGCTCATATTTGAAAGAGTTGCGAGCCAGGAGAACGAAATTTCATGTTTGTTTAGAAGGCAGTCATACAAGAATCAGATTTGAAATTAAAAGGAGTTAAATTAAAAAAAAATTTTTTTAATCAAAAGAAAAATGAGCATTAAAATTTATGTAAAATAACTTTTTAAGTATCGTTATAACTTCATCATCAATAATGCAAGAAAGGCACAGGGTGAAATAATTTATAATAACAATGGATCTATTTGAGTGTTGTTTAGTACTATAAATCGTTGAAAAATAAATTTAATCATGTTTTTAAGAATTTAACCAAAAAAAAAATACTCAACCAATGTAGTATTTATGAAAAGAAGACGTAAAACCCTGTACGCTGTAATATTTTCAGAGTTTTTGGTTGTTCTCGTGCTCCACTTTACAATGGAAGGAGGGATACAGTAACTTCGGGAGATATGGACCCCCGCGAAACCGAGACCAGAAGCCTGATTTCTACCTCGCACACGTCACAAACCCTTTTTACGGGGCGCATTCCAAACATGCATTTCATTCATCCACATACCGTAATTTAGATTTGGAACATAGAACGATCACCTCTGACCCCAGTGGTATGACTATCGACATGGAGGACTTCGTGATCACGACAGATTTCACGTTCGCCAGCTACAACAATCACACACGAAGAATCTTTGGCTGGAGGATTCGAACTTGCAACCCAAGGGATGCAAAGCCAATGCCCTACCAACCAGGATATCTTGGCCCGCTTTTGGAGGTTATACTAGGAAAACATTAAAAATAAGCTAAATTTTTGATTTTTGCAAATTTTAATGAAAATTTCAAAAATGCAGTTCTAACTACGCATTTCTACCTTCAGAAATATAAATAAGCAAAACTTGGTAGTTTTAAAACTTACGATATGCGTGTTGGACATCGTAATCTATTATTAGGACAGATATGATAACAAAATATTACAACCGTTAATAAATTCGAGCTCGTGAATTTCATAAAGATCTCACTCAGAGTTTTATGGTTGAATCATTTCTGCTTTACAAAATCATGTATAGTAGACGAAACTTGATCCCTGATCATAGTATCGAAATTACTTTAAAACACACTTTGAATCACATTCGTCTGCCTGTCTACCTGCAAGTTGACTTGATAACTCAAAAACAAAGAGATGGAATATTAAATTGAGCACATGATTTTATCATCGAAATTTTAGACCTCAATCATATTTTGAATCAAATCAGTGGATGATTGTTTGTCTGCTAGTCTGTTTGTAAGAGCTTTCATGAAAACAATAGCTCAGAAACTTGACTTCTTAACTAAACCGGGCTTTTAATGTGTTTCTAAATTCTTGCTCGGTATGAAATTTTGCTTCCCATTGGAAGGAATGAAAATATTGAAAATGCACACATGTTGTTGTTACTTATGGCACTTGCCGATGAACAAGCTCCCACTGTTACAGTAGTAGATTAAACCGAAAGGAGCGTCTCTTGTTTTTGAAGTAGCGCAAACTATGGCCAAGAGTACGACTTAGCTACACGCTCACCACATTTTCTACAGGGCTCCTTTTCTACAGGGAGCACAGTCACACATCTCACAGATAGCGCACAAAATAACAACAATGCCAGAACTGGGACTCGAACCCGGGACTTTCAGAACACAAGGAAGACGCGCTACCTCTGTACCTAAAAGCCGGTAAGATGCATACATGAATGTCTTAATTATGCAGCGGAACATGCAGCAAGCCATTTTATGTGACAATGTCAGAAAGATGAAAAAAGAATACTACCATTCTTCCTTTTATGTTCATAACAAATCCTCAGATTCATAAAATTAAAAAATAAAATAAAATAGAAAGGTTGTCTAAGGATCTTCGTTGTCTAAGAGTGTTTCTAGTTTTAACCTGTTTCTCCTAAGGTGGTCCATAATTTGGGACTGACATTACCATTTTGAACAGGTGATAAAACCAATGTTCTAATAGTTTCTTCTCGACATCATTAAGTTCCATTTTCGACGTAATTCTAATATTCACTTTAGGCCGCATACACGACGTATCTTTGAAGAAATATTTTAAAGCTTGAATCTGACCCTTGACCACCATACCATCACGGTTTTTCGAAAGAATAATCAATAGTTTATTCCTTCTTTGGAGATATTATTAAATCTTCTTTGGAGATATTATTAAATATATTCCTTTAAGTTATTTAAGATATATGAAAGTTTTATAATCAGAATTATAGATCTCAGTCATATTATTGTTCTCGTGTTCCACTTTACAATAAAAGGAAGGGTTCAGTAGCTTTTGATGGTATGGACCACTGAGCCCTCTAGAGTGAAAGCCTGACTTCTTCCTCACTTACGTCAAAAACCCTTTTTATGGGGAGGACTTAATTCATTCATCTACAGATTGTAATTTAGATCTGGAACAGAGAACGATAACCTCTGACCTAGAACCCCTAGTGGTGTTACTCTCGACAAGCAGGATTTTGTGACCACTACATAATTAACGTGCGCCGCCACCCCCCCACACACGCTGAGTCTTCAGTTGGTGGGTTCGAATTCGCAATCTAAGGAAAACGAGTCCAATGTCTGATCAACCAGGCTATCCCGCCCATCTCAATGATATTTTCAATCGAATAAATCAGATAATTGATTGTCACCAATTTATCTGTATGTACTTATATGAAAACAATAGTTGAGAAACTTAACATCTTAGGAAACATTTTCAATGCTATTATTTTACACCAAATTCTTGCTCAGTATCATTTTTGAATGGAAAAAAATTAAGAAAATATTCAAATTGCATACAAGGATATCTTTATTATGATAAGGATCATGTAAAATGCATTTTATGTAACTATGTTAGAGTTGAAAGAAAATACAACAATTGATTTTTTTTGTTAATTTTCAAATCCCAGGATTCGTAAAATTAAAAAAAAAAAACTGTCGAAGAGGGTTCCTAATCTGTTCCCGTTTCTGCTTAGATGGCCCATATTGTGAGACTGACCTCACCATTTTGAAAAGAGGATAATTTCATGGACAATGTTCTCCATGTTTCAGCTCGACATCTATGAGCTCCATCCTGGACGTAATATTTAATGTTTATCAAATTTACATCCTCTATGTATCGCTGAAGGCCAATTTTTTGGACCTTGAATCCTCTGGTGATGAAACTGACATCTTACCACCATGCCACTACGGTCTTCGAAAGAATCAATCAATAATTTGCTACTTCTTTATCCAAGCCCTTTTCGAGAGCTAATAGATATTTTTTTAAGGTTTAATATTGAGATATTATTAAATATCTTCCTTTACTTTATTTTCCATACGTGTTTAAATCGCATAAAATCTTTCAGTAGACTAACATATCCTTCTTATGGGTTCAAATACACATATTAGATCATATATATATATTTAAATTCCTATGCCAATTGCATTTTTGGAAGAAGAGAACGGCGATTTGCTTGATCTCGTCTACATAGATTAACTGCATTAGTTTAATTTTATTCATTACACGAGTTTCAAAGTGCGTTTTGCATTTCATGAAGAAGCTTACTTTGTTTAACCGTTTTTTAAAGAATGGTTAAATTAACCTTCATAATGCATTTAACTTGGGATTAAAGAATTAATTTTATTAAGAGAGAATTTCAGCTACTGAATTTATAAAAAGATGCTAAAAGGTAAGGCTTTTTACTTACTTAAATTTAGTGAATATAATTTAATTATTCTGCTTATTAGAAAGGAAAAAAACAGAAAAAAAATTTAAATATTACTTAAATTGGTAGAAACTCGTAGATAAATTTAATTATTTTTTCTGATTTTATTGTATTTACGAATTTCCAAATGTTAAGATTCCATCTGTACTTTAAGATTTTAATACAATATCAAAAGTTATAAGTAGGATTATATAAGTAGATTATATAAATGGCAACCTTAATTCATTAAAGCACTTTTAAAATTTGACAGATAAATACTGTTTGTCTCGAAGCCCAGTTGGTTATTAATTTTATATTTTATTGCTTGCTTTTTTAATAAAATACAATATATTTGGGGGGTTATAAATATTTTTATTTATTAAAATTGCTTTTAATAAAAAAATGCAAAAAAATATTATGTAAAGAAATTTTGCTAATTTTAATTACAAAATTTTCGTTTTATGGGCGGTGATTTTTTTAAAGCATTTTTAATCGAATTTTCATTGCAGCCTTGCTAGTATTTAATGATTCAAATTCCATAATACCTTCAGTAAGCTTTGTGAAGTCATTTTACGTTTAGCAAGTAATACGATGCTGAGCTGAATTTCAAATGCTTGTATAAGTCTTCTGAATAATATGTGAATTGTAGAACTATAACACAGTGCGACTGATTTTGCAATAAATACTCGTTTTACATAAGTTTGTATAAAAAGAAATTGTATAAATAAAACCAGATAAAATTTAAATTACAAATGATGGTAAATGTTGAATTGGGAATTTAAATTAAATTTGGTAAACAATACTCTTAACAAAACGAGAATTAAAATTTTGTAGCTTGAATAAATATAATAAAATAAAAACATTTAAATGTAATAAGTGTTGGTTCCAATAAAACTACATATCAATATTTATATTTCTCTATTTTTTACTTGTGTTTGTACTGATATACCACATTAACATTAAAAATTGCTTCTTAAAGTAGGCTGCTAGAGGATATAACCCATAACTCTAATACTTATATTTTCGGACAGACCTCATTTTTATCAAATTATTGGTGGATAATTTGAAAGCGTTCGAGAACAAAAAATTTGGGGGTTATCCAAGATTAAAATATTAATTTTATTCCCGCTAAATATATTTATATTTTGAGTATATATATTCATTGATTTTTTGCTTGCAATAGGATTCATATTTTTTATATTATGTGCCATTTGCTATGTAAGAACATGCTATTTTGGCAATGATTCAGACAAAAAAACTATAGGCGAAATATTAGTTTTATCTTCGCATTGTCATTGCATTTACAAAATCTCGGACAGCAACTAAAACCTAGAAAATTGTTATTTTGAGCACGTGATTATGTGAAATGAAATAAATGGAAAATGTGATTTTTTAAAAAAACAATTAATGCAAGACAAAGTTTTTTGGATCGTTTACAATTCCAAAGTTGCTAATTGAATGAACCAATTAAAATGGATAAAAATATAACTTGCTTTAGTACGTGGTGCTTGGCCATTCAAGAAATTATGTTCTGACATGATTCATGGAAATATGCATAGCAGATTTCATTTTAATCTTTTAAAATTATGCTAATCAGTTGAAAAATTAGTATTTTATTACAATATTTTTCAATTGAAACAATTAATATAATTTTTTTCCAGCTCAACTGTCTTGCAGGTTTTTCAAAATCCAATAGGATCAAGTATTCACCATTTCCTCTATGGAATACAAGTTATGATGATGGACATCTTCAAGATTTACTAGCAAAAATTTTCAATCAAGGTTGTATATTTTCCAAGCCAGAGGCTCTGAATTTACTATTGGATGCAATCACTATGGAATACTGCTTCGAATAAACTTTCTTCATTTCCAATCGCATTCGACTGTCAAGTAAGACCACATGATTTTGGAATCTAAGGAAGGCCAATTCCAGTCCAGGATTAAGTACATTAAGATTAGTCATGTGATCATAATATGAATCTGAAGTATTCTAAAAAATTTAAATATAACTAAGTGACTGAAAGGATGTCTTTATGTAGGAAATAAATATAAAGAAATTGATACAAAAATCAACAATTTTTAAGATAACTGCCTAGGTTAAGTTAATTTTTTGCGAAATATGACCTTTTCACTTGATATTTTTAAAGTTTGAACAGGTTTCTTTTATATAACTGTTCGAATGTTTTAGGCTTATTTTTTGGAAGTTACTAATTTTCCCACTGGCAGTTGTATAACATTAATTTAAAATGTTTAGAAGCTATTCTCTTGAAATCTAATTTTTGTTGGAATTTTCTTACGAAAAGCGTTCTCAATTAAAAATCAAACGGGTGTTTTGATCATTTGTGGGTTTTTCAGTATTTTCTGCAGTTTTTCAACAAGTAATCTTTGCATGTAGAAATATTTCAATGCTTCAGACGACAAAAAAATGGAAAATTTTGTTATTTAACTGTCAAATCCCAATATTTAAAGAAGGAAAGATAGGAATTTTAAGTCAAGAACTAGGTAATATTTTTCTTGTGCTATTTGCAAAATTTTAAGTATATCATTTTATAAGGCTCTAAACGGAGACTTTTGTTTTATAATTACTTTTAGTCCCCTCCCTCGCAATAAGCGTTTTTTCATTAACTGGCATACTTCGGTTTTATAGGTTTTTCATTTTTTAATGCGGAAAATTCAAAAATGGAACTATTTTAAAGGATTTCTTAAATTCATCTCAAACGTAAATGCATAAGTAAACGGATTAGGCTGTTTTGTACGTGTTTATGAAAATCGGTAATAATAAAATGTTGAAATCTGCTAAACAATTTTTTTCTCTTAATTTACGAAATATAAAGACTATGCAAATGTTAAAGAGCAAAGTACTTTAGGACACTTTAAAAATTCATTTGCTCATGAAATTTTATCCCAGTTTCATATTTGAATATGATCTATAAAGTGTAAGCTATTAAGAATCAAATACCGATTGTAATTTTGAATTTCGGCAGGTATTAATCGGACAGCAGCAAGGTTTATTCGAAATAAGATATCAATATTCCAATGTTAGTTTTTCTGATAAATGAATGCAATATTAAAAGCAATAACGCAAATTCTTAATTATGCTAATCATTTTAGAAGACTTTACATTTCGTCACATTGGAGATTTCCGAACGGATTTTAGGCCTTTTTTACATCACATTTCACGTCTCTTTCCTGCATCATTGTATATTCGTTTCAAGAAAATTGTATTAAATAAAAAATTATTTCTCTAAAGCAACACATTTATTAAACGTTATAAATTGTCCTAGTTTACAATTATTAGAATTGAAAGTGTAAAATATGAATTCTCTATCGTATTGTAGAAGTTGAAATTTACTAACTGGAGAAATATGTAGTGTTCTCATTTTAAGACAATAAAAAAAATTATTGACTAAAATCTCTTTTTATTTGGCTTTACATTTATTTAAAATCTGATATTTTTATAAATTAATAAAACCAGGAAATAAATATTCGCAATTTTTACTACCTGTTTTGATTCTTAAATTTATCTTCGACCGACTTAATTGCCTGAATAATTGAATCTTTTTGTCATTGAGATTCAAATTATGAGTTAAATTTTTGAATACTTTTGCGAAATCATCTCAATACCAACGGTTTTTCAGAGTTCAAAATTTTCTCATTCTTTACGAGTTAAACTTGAAGCGTCAAATCGGATTGCGACATCAGTTATATATGGCAGTTAAAGCTTTTAAATGGTCAAGCTGATAGCTAAAGGAACTGATACTAAACGAAAAGTTTGGTGTGTTGTATGGTGAATTTACGGTCCAAGATCCACAAAAAGTGAATTGTATTATGGCCCAGAAAGATTTATCATTATCCCTCTAAGGCGGAAATGTAGGTTTTCTTTCTGATTCTTTCTCACCTCTTGCCACTGCACATTCACGTTTCAAACTTTTCATTGGGTTGTTTTTCACTCGGGATATAGGAAATACGTCAATGTGAGGCTTCTTGTTTTTAGCACCTTAACGATCAAGAAAGGATTATAGTAAAATTTCAAAATTGTGAACGGAAAACGTATTTAGAAATATTCAACGAATTATTTGGCGCTCTTTGAATTAATAATCGGACGGAATTAAAACTTGGAGGCTAAAATTTTTACAAATAAATGTCAGTAGTTTTGGAATGGGCATTTAGTGTCAATGTAATCCATATTAGGAAATGAAATGCCTAAATTTCTTTCAACAGAATTTTTTTATTCTAAATATTGCAGTATTATAACTATTCTTTTTCTGAAATACTCTATTGTATTTCGCTATTTGCATGAAATAAATTCAAGGATAATTTAAATACAATCTTAATTTTATTGTGATGGATGTGTGGTAAAGTGTCGAGTGCAGGTAGTGGGGGTATGGGGAATGTGCGAAGCGTGCGGATCGGAAATTTCTGGAATGTGTGTGTCAATGAATAATTTGGTTTGACAGTGTGAGCTATGTAGAGAATTTTCAATTACTAAAACCACGAGAAAACCTTCAACTATAAGCAAAAACTTTTTCGGAATGAGTATTGTGTGGTGTGAAATGTTTATCATCGGAGTAATGATTTTTTTGAGAGATGTCTGTTGTCAATAAAGCATGTGTGCGGTGAGAAACGTGTTTGTTGCCGGAGTGGATAATGTATGTCTGCAGTGGACGTCTATTGCTGTGGGAAGGGGTAATGCATGTGGGGCGTGAGATTTGTATTGCCGGAGCGGGTAATGCGTGTGGGACGGGAGACGTCTCTTGCCAGAGAGGATAATGCATGTGGAGTATGAGAAGTGTCTGTTGTTGTCGGAATGGGTAATGCACGTGAGACGTTTCTATTGCCGGAGCGGATAACTCATGAGAGGTGTGAGACTTCTGTTGCCGGAGCGGGTAATGCATGTGGGATGTGAGAAGTGTCTGTTGATGGAGTAGGAAATGCATGTGAGGACGTGACTGTTGATGGAGCGGGAAATGCATGTGAGGACGTGACTGTTGTTGGAGCGGGAAATGCATGTGGAAGGAGATGTGTCTGTTGATGGAGCGGGAAATGCATGTGGAAGGAGATGTGTCGGTTGATGGAGCGGGAAATGCATGTGGAAGGAGATGTGTCGGTTGATGGAGCGGGAAATGCATGTGGAAGGAGATGTGTCGGTTGATGGAGCGGGTAGTGCATGTGAGGTGCGAGATACGTGTCTGTTGATGGAGCGGGTAGTGCATGCGAGGTGAGAGAAGTGCTGTTGTTGCCGGTATGGGTAATGCTTTGGTTGGGAGACGTGTCTGCCGTTGCCGGTATGGGTAGTGTTTGTGGGGTGTGAGACGGGACTGTTACCGGAGCGGGTAATGCATCTAGGGTGCGAGAAGTGTCTATTAAATTAGAATGTGAATGCTGAGTATGTGTAAAATGTCAAAGCTGTGATCAAAATTAATATCAAGTGCGAAATTTGCTGGTGTTTGCTGACGAATTTATTCAAAAGGTATGTTTTTCTATTTGTGTGCAGTGAAAAAAGATTAGATTATGTTGAGTGAAATAATGGCTATTACTGATGAAAGTTACAAGTAGTGGTCATTTTTTGATATATGGGCTGAACCTTGACTTGTTAGCAAGCTGTGATATATCTTTAGATTATGCTGTGAAAACTATTAGAGGAAGCCTGTTTACTATTTTCAATTATATTAAAAATTACCATATCTCCCTGAAATTCATGTTAATGCTGTGTTTTTAATTGAATTTCTTTTTCTAGCATAAGGATATTTTCGAATTTGTGTAATTTTGTTCAATTTTTAATTCTTTTCAGAGGATTTTTACCATCGTAGAAGAGAATTCTACTAAAGCAGCGTATAGTCTAAAATTTTATAAATAGGCTTTATTTAAATCTGGAAGGTAAATAGACAAAAATAGGTGTGCTTACTATGTACGAGGCATATTCGGAAAGTAAGTACCGTTTTTTAATAAATAGAACAAAACATTTTTTTTCAAACAAATTTTATTATTACATGAAAGACCAAACCTTAAACTATTTTTCTACGTAGTTTCCACCAATGTTCAAACACTTGTCGTAGCGAGTGACGAGTTTTCCTATGCCTTCCTCGTAGAAACTTGCCGCCAACGATGATAAACACGACTAATTTGTCAACAACAATTTCGTACAACACAGTACGTGAAATTTGTGGAAATTCGTCTGAAAGTATCGTTATTGTGAATCGTCTGTTCTCTTTGATTTTTTCATCAACTTTCCGTATCAGATCGTCATTGACAAGAGAACGCCGACCACTCCGAGCCTCATCGTGAACATTTTTTCGACCTTCATTCAACATTCTAACCCACTTCCGCACCATTCCATCACTCATCGCGTTTTCACCATACACTTCTTTAATTTCACGGTAAATTTCAGCCGGTTTCACATTTTTTGCGTTTAAAAAACGGATAACAGAACGAATCTCACAGTCGGCGGGATCAGTAATTGTCTTAAACATTTTAAACAAGCACAGCGAACTGGAAACACAACCTACAGCGTCCAAAATGGCGTCAGTTGAGAGTCAGTGAACAAGGAAGACTAGTGCGCATGCGCAGAACGCCGATCGCAGTGCTGCAGCGGCAGTATAATGAAACGGTACTTACTTTCCGAATATGCCTCGTATGATCCAATAGTATGAATTCCTAAGCAAAATTACTTTTAAGTATTTTCAATGAGGTGTAGATAACTTCAAAATTTGTAAATTAAAAAAAAAATCTTATTTCCTGGGACTGGTTATTTCAATCTCTGACTGCGCACAGTTGTGCAGTCAAGTAAGGATTTTATTTTGGGCAGTAAAAATTTTTTAAGATAAAGTTGAATCATAAAACCCTCAAAAATTAGTTCAGGAGTGAAAAAATTAAACTTTTGTAGGTAATTCAATATGGACATAAGTTTTCCAAGTACTTTATATTTTTAATTATAATATGAGCCACTGAAAGTAATTCATAATGCTTGAATAAATTTGATATTTTAGAAAAATAATTCTCTATTTGGTAATTTACTTGAAAAGAATATTAAATGATGTCTGAAAAAAATTTAAATTCAAGCTTTTACATTAATTCGTATATTGGAGTTCCTAAAAATCGGACAGTGTCTTGTGTAAACTTTTTGCGATTTCTTTGTATACAGTCTAAGAATTTTTTCAGAGATTTGCCAGTGTTAATTTAATTGTTTAAAATTTCTTGATTATCTAGATATTTCGTTTTGTTAAATAACTAGCAAAAATACTAATTTTGAGTTATTGCTCTTAATAAAATATTCATCTATCACTGAAAAGTGACATTGGAAATTAGATATCTTTATAAAAATGAATTAAGCTGTAATTGAATTCAGACTATAAAATTATTTGGAATTGTCTTGAATAGAAAACTTCATATTTTTAAAATAGCTTGCATTCATTATATATATTGTATATATTTTGCATGCATTTTATATATAAATGAGCTGCCAGCATTTTTTTTAAATATTTTGATTTGTACTCTCCTAAATAAAAAAAATTAGAATTCAGGTGAACTGTATATCATAATTTTTTTCCTTTTGATGTTTAATAACTCCTAATCGTGAAAGGAATATGTACCAATTGTGCTTATCAAGAAGCAAATGCTTTATCAATAAAAATAGAATTGGAGTGACTGAACATATTCGGAGGGTAAATAAATTCTTGTTTATTGCAAATTTAGAAAGGTTTATAAGTATGCCCCCATTTTTAAATCTTACATATAGATCGTTGCGAGTTACATAATAGTTGTATAAAATTTGAATTCTCTTTAATTTAACAGCACAAATTCGACACCGAAGTAAATGTAGCATTTATCTTCATTTTTAAAATGTTTAAAGAAGCTTTTCATGTATTTTGGATTTTAATTTAAATACTTTGACTAAATACAATTGATTTATCCATAAGAAGAATTAAAGGAATTTATTAATAAATTGTTAATATCGAAGATTAATAATAAAAAGACTAAAAATTGGCAAAATCTTTTTTAGTGTTCTACAATAGTCCGAATCAAATTCTTTGAAATCCGTCATGCGAAATAGTAGTTAAAACTTTTTTTCAATTTCAGTATAAGCCTCTCCAACATTAAGACATCCACTTATTTAATAAACTGTCGTGTCTTTATTAATAATAGTAATTACATAAATTTCTTAGAGATTAAATTCATACGTTATGTAATTCTTAATAGTTAACAATCTCCTGAAGTACCATTAAATTGGTATCGGATCGCTGAAGATCCCCAAATCATGTGGCCTTACTTCATGTAGTTCAATTTGAGCAAGGATGGCTATGTAGCATTTCATGTTATTGTTAGAAAAAAAATCAAAATATTATAGATTTGGCAAATTTCTTGTTTGTAATATAAACTATATGGAATTAATCAGTAGATGTTTAACTCTGAACTTCAATTACAAATTTTTTCTAAGTACGCTTCAGAAGAATATAGATTCTTCAGAGAATAGATTTTATAGACATTAGTTTGGCACAGAATAGTTAAATGAGGGCTCTTGTGCCCTAAATCTCAAACTCGAAGGACAAACTGAGTCAAAGAAAGTTGTATGGTTGCAGTATTGGAAATTCTGCTGAATTGAATGGAATTCCGTTAGAAGATACCTTTGTAGTACTCGAATATTTTTCAGAATCGGAGTTATTCCTGAAAAGAAATATTTTGAATTCACGATCATACATTTAACAAGATGAGAATGAAATCCGAAGCAAATTGTTCGATAAGAAATCAAAAGGAATATCAAAATATGACTAATGAATTCAATGTGAAAGAAGGAAGATCCAATTTCGAAGTTTTGGAGTACCGAACAAGATGGTTTACAATTGTTCTTTAGACTTCAATCGTAATAGCCATATAAAGCTCTAAAACGTTTAAAAAATATACTTCGGCTACGAGATTTTTAGACTCCTAAAAATATTCAAGATTTTATTTCAACTGTTGAAGCCAATTCTTTAAAAGAAAAAAAGAAATTTACTTTCAAACAATGTTTAAACACAGTGACCAAAGTATTTTATTCATATTCTCTATGATGACTTGTCTGATTTTTTTAAGAATAATCTACGCTTCATCTGCAATTAATTTGTACATACAAAATGAAGATTCTTTCATTATTTCAATATTTGTTTACTGATATGACTTCATCAACTTGATACTAATAGAAAATCTATCTTTCCAATTTCTATCTTCAACATCAACAATTAAAGATTGCTTTTTAACTATTGGCATCAAAGTTATCGCCCTTCAAAGATTAGGTAAGTCAATGAATTTATATATTAACTGTAATATGAAGTAATTTGACTTGGAATTTTTAAAAGCTGATTTTATTCATGCGTTAATTTTTCACTGATTACACCAATTATTTCTTTATAGATGAAATCTTGTTCCATTCGTTGTGAAGCTTTACATGCGATTTGATTATTTTATACAGTACTTTAAAAACATCATGTGAATGATTTCAATTCCGGAAAAGAATCAAGAAAACTATGGTAAGATTTCTAATTCAATTACTTGCTTCATCTATACTGAAATTTCAAGTATTCTACTGTCAGATAAATCCATTATTAACTGAAAAATTATCGAGCAGCATTGGAAATATTGTCGAATGGATGAATTCGTACCTCTAAATACAATTCTTTTTCTTTCAGATCTCATTCTATGTTGCCACAGTTTATGCCGAGGAGGAGTATTCAAGAAACCCTTATTGGATTTTATAGAGATCTTATCTCAAATCCTCGTCAAATATTTCTCAGAACTCCAGATCCCGCACAGAAAATTAGGACATCAAAGATTTTTGTTAGCGCACAGAAACTTAATCGTATGGACTGTGCGTAAATAAGGGACGAAATTAATTGTATTCAAGTACGCAAGTTTCTATGCGGACAAAAAGCCTCAGATGGCAAATTAAGACTCCAAATATTTCAATTACGTATTGATTTGAAATACTACAAATGGTAAATATCTTTAAATTTTCTTCTTCAGATTTTGAGTGCAAGATAGTCTCTATTTGGTCCTTGCTTCATTGAAAACTAATTCCTAACCTTCCTCGGATTTTAACAAAATTCCTTATATTTTCTTTTTTTATTCTAACTGTAAAATTTTTTAAGATTGGAATATAAGAAACTCTAAAATCTTTTACCGTTATCTACAGTATGTTTTGATTATTGGATATTCGAGACGCGATAATCAATAAGCATTTCTATCCGAAATTTGCTAATTAAATACTTCTCTAATACAGCGACCAAATATGGTTTAAATATTGAAATGTATAAAATTGACAATGCAGTTTTAAGTTTAGAATGGAATCTTGATTAATAATGAAACAGTGGTTTCAAAATCCCATATTAAAATTCAAAGATTCTAATCTAGTTTTCGTTAAAAAATTTTATTTTATATTTTATTATAACTGCGAAAATTTACTTTTTATGACATTCAAGAGTAATATATAATTGTTTTTTAAAGAACTGTTTCAAGTGTCGAACTGATTTGTTATTTATCCAGTAACTAGAATACGACTTTTATTGATCGGATACCAATAGTAGTAGGAATCGCATTTACAGCCACGAAAGTATTGTTAAATGGTAAATAATGCTTAAGAATTGAGAACTCCATTCATTATATCTGATATAACAGGTTATACGTTTTTTTTACTACCACATCTGATCTTCGAAATACGATTAAAAATATATTTGAATAATAATAATAAATAGCATTCTAAAAATGCAGTTTGTCTGTGGATTTTTAGGAACTTTAATTAGAAGCAATGATCAATGATGCATCTCTGAAAGGTTTGCAATCAATTTCAGTCATAACTCGTTTTGAATTTTATCTGTAAAAATCTCGTTTGTCCGTTTATATTTCCATAGATAAGATTTTAAAGTAACTTTTATTTAAAACTTAGTTTTGTTTTAATTTTTTTACTTATATTACTCCAATTATTTCCTTTTAGATGCAATTTAATCCATTCAAAGCCACCGAAAGATTCGAAAGGACCTTCTGTATGCAATTATATTATTTCGCACCGTGTTTTAAAACTGCCATGTGAATGATTTCAAGAGAAAAAAAAGGATTATCAAAGACTTTAAGGTAAGATTTCTCGTTCTATTATGTCTCATCAATATTATAATTCAATTATTATATTTCCATATAAATCCATTTACAGAAACTGCCAATCAGTTCTATTAATTCTGTTGAATGTCTGAATTCATGTCTCTAAAACTAGATATTTTTCTTTCAGATATGTTGCTAGATGATACCAAATTGTTTATTGGAGAGAAGGTGCAGAGTTTATTTTGTAAAGCTGTTATCTTTATCGAGATGAGTTTTATAATTGCTGAAGTATTTCTGAGAATACTGCAAATATTAGAGATGGACATCCACTCCTCTGTTAGCTGAGAGAACTTGGATACTATATGGATTTTGTATAAACAAGTAAAATGGGAAATTAATTCCTTGTATGGAAGAATGAAAATTTCTGTTTCCAAGTCTTCTTATGGCAAATTAATATTGCTAATATTTCATTGATGTATTAATCTGAAATACCACATTTAAATATTTCAAAAAAAATTTCTTTTTTTGCTTTCTGAGCACGGGATAGTCGGACATGGTTTATCTTCACTGAAAAATAATTGTTCCCTCACCTTGAATGTTAACTATTTATAGAAGTATTTTTAAAAGGCTTTTATACCTCTTATTAAATCTTCAAAATTTGAAATGTAACAGAAAACTTAAACTTCTTTACAATTGGCTAGTATATATTTTGATTATTTGAAATTCGATAATCAAATTTTTACTGTAACATTTATTGCTCGAAATTTTCGCCACATATAGACAAAATTTAGTTAAAATAGTGAAATGCGAGAAGAATCTGATAACAAAATTGTGGTATTGAAAAATAATTTGAATTATGAAGCAGCGTTTTCGAACGTTTCAGTTCTAGTTTTCATCTGAATATTTTTTTGTTAATTTCAACAGTAATAAAATATAAAATTTATTTTTTAAGCCTTTAATAAATAAAACTATGGTTTGCTGTTTATCCGATTTGATGATTTTAGTTTGACATGCGCGTGATCAGGATTTGATAATTTTATATGTACAAATATCAATAGAAACAGGAATTGTATTCACTGCCACGAAGGTATAATTAAGTGTGAACTTAATTCATAAACAGAGGCTGCATTCATTATTGTCAGATCTCTCAAAGTAACAATCTAGTTGTGAGCATTCCTTTGTTTTTTACTAGTAATTTTGATCATTAAAATAGGATTTAAAAAAATACTTGAATCTTAATAGCATTTTCTTCATATAGTTTATTGCTTCCAATAATTATTTATATATTTTAAATCCACAATGATCAATGCCATATTTCTGTTTTTATTTAGTTGAAATCATAATTCAATTTGATTTGAGTAAAATCTCTTGTTTGTATATTGATGTTTATGCAATAAGTTTGCAAGAAGACAATTGTTCATTTATTCATCATTCAAAAAATAACAAAAAAAAATGTGCAATTATTCGAGACTTTGTTAAACTTTTCAGTTTAAAATGAATATTTTCTTAATTTAGTGTAATAATTTTTTCCTAACTGTCGAATAAGTAGCTTTAATGTTCATATAATTTCAACTGTTAAAGAAATATGACCAGGAATAGAATCATTTGTAATGTATTAAACTTGAAACAAATTGTTTTGTTGCATTATAGAACTATTTCAGTGGAGATTACTGCTAAATAAAGCCTGAATAATTTCTTTTATATACATTTTTTCTATAAATTTTTAAAATATTTTCTGAAAGTTGTGAATGTATTTTCTGATGTAAATACATGGGTCTCATGATGAAAAATCAATTTTATGGTCTAATTCAGAAATTCAACTTCTAAGTAAATCCCTATATTCAAGAATATCTGATTATGAATTTGTTGAAAATATTTATTTAAAAATTGGTTTTATGCTTGTTTTAATAATTCAGTAATTAATTTAAATCTTAGAAAATTTGTCCATAATCTAAATTGCATTTTTATCAATCAAATACTATGTTTTAAAATGTTAACTATCCAATTTTGTGAATTTTATGCATTTTTATGATTGTGATTATAGCTATGAAGCCATTTGCTTTAAATCTCTGAATTAAATTAATAGTATCATTTATCTAAATCTTTATTGACTTTATAGTTAAATAAACGTGCATTATTATAATAATTTCGTTCTTCTGTACAGTTCAATTTACTAAATTCCGAGCTACGATTCGGAATACTATACTTTACAATTATTCTAAAAGTAGTCTTAAACAATTCTATTATAGGACTTAATACGATTTTCTTTAAACCAACCCCATAATTTTTTTGTAATGTTTCTGAAAAAATCGAACATTTCTTTAAGTGTACTTTTCCGTGGCTGATGCTAAACGGATCATTTTGTGCAGATTATTTTGCTTGCGACAACAAATAGGTAATTAATATTTGAACATATATTTTCAAATGTGCCTCAATCTTCATAAGCTTTGACATATAAAAAAGCCTAGAATGCTTAGTATTAATTATATCTCGGAAGTTTAAAGGATATTACTTGAATTAATTACATCACATAAATATTTTTAAAGAAATCTTTAAAAATTTTAACTTTTTTCCATGATTTACATATTCTAAAAATGCTATTCATTATTGCATCCATTTAAAAATCCTTGTAAATTTGCTTTTATTTTAAATTTAACTATCAAAACAAGGTTAGCCAAAATTGAAAGCATATCATTTTGTAGCAGGAAAAACCGTTTTAAATAAAAAGATTTCTTCATTCTTTTAACTTTTCAAATGAGGATGATTGATTGGTTCGGCCGGCCAGCCAATCAAGAATCATTTGAAATTTTGGCAGCATTAATTGATCCTCATGACTGATCACCATGTTGATCAATATGCTCGAAATAGAAATGCATAATTGCTGAATTAACTTAAATAAAATTTCAGGATTATATTATCGCTGTTTAATTTTAAAAAAAGTATACTGGATGCAATTAAGAATAGTTCAGAGGTAGATATTTAAATTTCATTAATGCTAATAAAATTTCAGGATTTTAATAATTCATAAATATATCTTATTTAAATGTAATTTTCGAATTAAATTGCTAAATTTAATATTAATGCTTTTAACTTTTACGAAAATTTTATATTATCATTACAACAATTCTAAATATGTGGCTGATTTGAAAACCTCTTCTAATCTTTAGCGGATGTTTTAGCTTGGTAACTATTTACCTGTACTTAAAGCTTTTTAAAAATTTGTTTCGTGTAAGTAAATCTAGGATATGAATTCAATCTTTTTACGCCGATGTATTAGTTTTGAAACTTTGTAAACTTGTGTATTCTTAAAGATAATACTTGATGTAATACTTTAAGTTAATCAAATCAATGTAGTTAAATCTTAGTTCATTCCATTGAAATCATCTGTTAATGTATCACAAGATATTGTTACAAAAATGAATTATAAATTAAATAAGAGTTGTAAATAATTAAAACAAATATTAAGGGGTTTTAAAATGTATGGTTTTATTTATATTGTGTGAAATAGAATATTTTATAATTTTTTTTTTTGTTAATCTGCCTTGTATATTTCTAAATTATGTATATATCTCTTAATGTTATAATGTAATTTTTTGTAAACTCTATTGGTCGATGTATGATGAAACTGGAAATAAATATTTTTACTTGTTATTTTGGTGCTTTTAATTTGCAAATATCGTGATTTTAACAAACAATTCAAAGCGTACAATTTACCTTTGTTTATCGAGCAACTATCTGCAAGATGTATTTTTGTAAGATATATGATCATAAATGATATGCTTCCTTGCAAGTTAGAAATAACTTTGTTTCATCTTTAATACTGCAAACATCAAAATCTCTAGATATTCTTTCCGTTTAGCTAGAAACAACCAGTTGCAGTGATATATTGACGGCCAGAGATCTGTGTAGAATTGCGATAAGACTACATGCCTTTGGGGTACGTTTTCCTATGTTTTTAAAAATTATTAATAGTAGAGTACAATTTTTAAATTGTATATCGTTTATCAATATAAACATATGAACGCTGATTGAAAGGTACTGCTTTTCACCGGTAAATGACATAACAGTAGTAATCCTGTGTTGAATATATATAAGTTAAGTATCCGGTAATCGACTTCAAATTATACGTTATCTTTTGTCGTAATAAAATTTTTCACGTTTCAAGTAACTAGCAAGTTTTTTTTTCTCAGCTTACAAAAATTAAACAGTTGAAACGATGAAAGCATCCTCAGTTTAATGCAACAATGAAATATGTTGTCAAATTTAAGCAAAATTGTCTTTTAAATTATAAAAATATAGGAAAAATGTGCAAACCAATTAACTTTATCCTTTAAAAAAATCGGTTTTTAAAATGATGTAATGCCAGATTTGTACCCGTTTTTTCAAAAATTATAGGAGGATCTCCCTTTTCTAATTAAAATTATATTACATTAGTTGTAATTTGTGACGAATAATATTAGTTGTAATTTTTTTAAAATTACATTCGTAGGTGAGAATATATAATAAAAATTTATCACAATTTTTTTCAGGTTTCAATACGGTAGTTAACTTTTAGTTAGAAGTAATTTTTCTTTTGAACTATTTAAAACTTTTGAATTTGTTATACAAACTTGTTGAGATTTATAATGAAAAATAAAGGTATAACATAATGTTTGAATTGTTAAATTTTAATATCGCTAAGCAAATATTCTTATTTAATCTTCAATTAAAATAATACAATAAAATAATTGAGATAAGAAAATACGGAAAAATAAATATTAGAAATGCCCCCAATTTGTTCTTATGTTTAATTTTGTGGGTACTTGCGTATTAAACCGCCTTCGACAACGATTTAGTAACTCGTTGGTGACGGATTCAAATTTGGTGATAAACCGTCGACGCCAACGAAACTAACAAAATGGCGGACGACAGTTAAAGTTTGAACAATTTTTTAAATAATGGTTATTTTTTGCCGTAATTGGTGGTTTAGCAACTCAATGGTGACGACTTCAAATTTGGTGATAAAGATGGTCTAATACGTAAGTACCATTTTGTGAGTATAATCATATAATTTAAAGCAACTGAGTATTATTAACAGTTTAAAAATTTTATAATAAAAAAGAAGAAAAAAAACAATGTAAGAAAAGCGAATAAAATGTAGAATAGTAGATAATTTTAAAATAAAAGAATGCAATTTGAATGGATAATTTTATTGCCTGCAAAATTACCCCAGACTTCGGTCAAAAATTAACTCAAATTATTGAGGCGTGAAGTTTTTGCTCAGTTTCGCAATCAAAATCATAAAGATTTATAAAGTTGCGAAATCATTTGATATTACCATTAAATTGTTGATTCGGCAGAATAGAACTAAATTGCTTCGATTATTGTCGGGAGGCTTAAAAATTCACTTTCATGCAGATTACATTTGTCATTTTGAAATGAGATTATGAATAAAATAGATAATGTCAAAAATATGCAAGTGACTTCAGCTTATCAAAGTCAGAGGACACATTTGAGTCAAATATCACACGCTTATTTACTTATCTAAAAGATCATTATAATCTATGAATTAGATAACCGAAATAGATATAGCGATTAAAAAAATGATTGGTAAAAATACTAAGATAAAACCGTATTAACGGATTAAGCGCCAAAAAAATCCCCGACGTTTAAATGCCAATAGTTCTTTCATAAAAGTTAGCTATATATGCCAGTGGTACGCTTTTAGTAGGTAAATTCCGATAAATCAAATGAATCAAGGAACAAATTTATTTCTGAACAAAATATAATCACTATTTTCCAATATTCAGTTGGAAAATTATTAATTGCTTACTTTATTCTAATCGAAAAAGGTTTTATTTTAAATTCTTGTTTACAGTCTCTGAATTGTTTTATTTTTCACAATCTGTTAGAAAATGTCCGAATAATGATATTCTTGATATTTACAGATATAAGCAAAATAAGCAGAAAGCTGGTTAATCAAGAGCCAATATATTTTTAAAAATCAAATAGGTTTCATTTGCATAGTTTGAAAACTAATATTTCCTTTAATTTTTAAATCTTCATTTTGGGTACGAAATACTTCTAATTTTAATACATATACGGAATTCAATATTTAAAACAAAATACAATTTGAGAACGGAAAATGGGTTCACATTAAAAATTAACAGCAATGATTTAACTTGCGGTCCAAAAGCAGTCGTAATTTAACTATAACTTCTTTAAACAAAAATGGAATAGAGATTAGCAATTTAATGTCTATTCATTGTTTTGTAATTCAAAAATGGTTAAAACTTGTTGATTTATTTATCATTTTTATTAGTTTTTTTACCTATAAATTCAGAAATCATATTAATCAACTTTCTATTGAATGAAATTGAATTATTGAATTCTATTTCTGTTTCCTAAAATGGGACGTTAAGTCATGATTTTCCGGAAGGCAGCAACTGCCTGGTGGTAAGGTCTCGGCTTAAGAGTTTCAGGTTTGATACCCGATTCTACGTTAGAAATGCTGTATAAGCGGGTCTGTTGCACATTAAGTACATCGGGGGCAAACGTCCTCCCGCTAGCGAGGTGTGGAAGTAGTTAGGAGAAGTCAAGTTCAAGTGTTGCCCTCGTTCTCTGATCGCTAAAACAACCCTGGTGTTGCTTTACAACGGGAAGTTAATGTAACAAAACTTGTCTGGTGATTAAATTCCTACGAAAAGGTTGGGAATTTTCAATTTCGTTTCTGATTTCATTCCTAAAATGTATTAGTATTTAATGAAGACAAATATGATTTATTTTTTTGTTTTGTTTTGAGGCAAAATTTATTTATTGCTAGTATTGCTCGAACTTAGAATTTACATGTAATTCTCGACAATATTATAAATCTTTCCAATGATAGATAAGTAAACTGAATTATAATTACAGAAATTAGATAATAAATAAAAATAATATATAAATTTGAAAAAAAAATTAAGATGGTGACTTTTACTTTCTCGTATACAAAATATACAAAGAGAAAGTATTGTAATCATTAAAAAATTCAATCGTCTGCACAACCACATACATGTAAAGGTGATAATTAAGAAAAAAAGAAACGCAGCGACATATATAAAGAAACTTATTAGCAAAATTTTAGTTTCTTATCAGATTTCAGCGTTCAAAAAACGTATCCAAAATGTATATTCGGTTCTTTTAACTAAAATACGAAGCATAAAGCAGTTATATGCAGGAAATTGATAGTAAAAAATCTGGTCATTAGTGGCTTTCGAGCTCTTGCTGAAGATCCAAAATGTTTTTGTTTTCATCTTTACTAGTAGTCCTATATTTATTGAGCTAATATTTAAGCTTTAATATTTAAACCGCACCTCTCTCTCTCTCTCTCTCTCTCTCTCTCTCTCTCTCTCTCTCTCTC
>JAOUZG010040215.1:8426908-8459036 GCA_026289955.1 Argiope argentata | reverse complement strand
CTCTCTCTCTCTCTCTCTCTCTCTCTCTCTCTCTCTCTCTCTCTCTCTCTCTCTCTCTCTCTCTCTGCATAATTCTGCATAATTTTGTAGTTTTACCGCAATGATTCCCAGATATATTACGGAACCAAAATGAGATTTATATTGTTTTGAAATTCCAAAAACTCCTTGTTCCAATGGTGTCAGTTTGATTGGTATACAAGCCTTCGTGTATTTGCCATGAATGTCAATCGTCAATGAACCTTAAACCGTTTCCATTGTTGCTTCAAATAGTTTCTCCAGGATATTTTCCCCAAAGTAACTGGAAGATGTGACTAATCTTTTCTCTAGTCGCCTTAGGTGACCAGTTGGTTTTCCAGGAAAATTTTATGTTTGAATTCAGATAAATAATTTAAATATAACTTCATATCCCTGTTTGAAAAATGTCGGACATAAAGCCATGTTGTTATTGAAGTCTTAGCCAAGCTCTATTTATTGTGTACTTCAGCCATTTTAATGTAAACCATTCCTTGACCTTATAGTGCTATTGAAAATTTAAATATCCGATTCAGGTATTTTCTGAATTTTATGACATTGTAATTTTATTTTTATTATTTGTAAATTTACACGTATATTCAACTTTAAACTTTTTGGAATTTTCTTAAACTTATGAATAAGATATAACTTCACAGGCAAGTTATTACAAATATTTTTTTAAAGTGCGTCCATTTTTTAATATCCTCTTCTAAAAGAGATTTGTATTTATTATTAGATTAATTACTTTCATTACTTAACCGGTTTGCCTGTACGCTGTACGTGCATCGATTTATCGAATTTTGATAGTTGTAAACAAAAATTAATCATTCATAACAATTATAATTCAATAGTAAAATGACTTCGAATACGTAGATAAGCCAAGTATTCCATGGATTTCCATTTGCATCAAAATAAGAAAAATATTTCCAAAGTAGAAGGTGCCATATTATTAGATAGTAAGGAAAATAAACTGGTTAAGGGGTTAAATGAAAGTTAAAATTCAAATTTAGGTGAAAAAATTATGGAAGTACATGTCAAAATGAATAGATTATATATAAAGCTTATGTAACCGTAATCAGGTCTATGTCTATCAAAATTAGAAATTTAAAAATGTTTTATATAATTCAATTATTTTGCCTTCCCGTTTTTAAAGAAAGCATTTAAAGGCAAGAAAAACAAAATAAATAATTGAGTTATATAGAAACTGTGAATATCGGCGAACCAACTGGTCTCCAAAGGCAGCTAGAAATTAATCCTGGATATTATCAGTTTAACCACTTTGTTTTGAAGTTAATATCCAAATTTAGGTGAAAGTATAAATATATGGACGTTCATGGCGCAATAAATAGATTAGATGTAAAGCTTTCGAAGCAGGAAATGCTATATGTTTATCAAAATTACAAATTTAATCCCTTGCACTCCGAAAAATAATTGGATGCAAAATTATTCAGCCAATACAAAGATTTGTTTTTTGCTATGAAAAATAAATATACATAATTCTTTTAAGTCGAATTTCTTTGAAAAATTAATCTACATCTCTTAACCATTGTGTAGGCGTTTTTAACAATTAAGTTCGAAAAATAAATAAATACAACGTCAAAATAAGGCACAGTCTTGAATGTCGAGTATCGGACCACGAAGGGTTACAAATGCTATGCGAAGAAACTTTTTAAAGGCAAAGAACACAAAATAACTAATTGAGTTGTATAGAAACTATGAAACCCGATGACGAATTGGTTTCCAAAGGCAGCTAGAAATAAATACAATAAATTGTAATAAATTTAATTACTAGTGTCATGATATTTAATTATATTCTTTTGTATGAAAAATAAATTAATTTCAACAATAAGAAAGTTATTCTTTGATATTTTTAGTTTATTATGATTAAAAACGGTGACTAAAAGGATAGTTGTTTCATGGTTCATATTTCTTACTTATTTTTCTCAATTTAATTTCTATCATTTCATAATAGCAAACATCTCGTTAAATAGAAGAAAGAACTTTTGTTTAGTAAAACTCAAGACATCTCGTAAATATAATATTTATTAAAAGTATTTATCACATTTAAATATTGCAATAAGAATAATTTTTACAAAAATATGCCATTCATTTTATAGTTGTGCATATAAAGATTATGAATTCATTTTTTAAAAAATGTAAAGTTACTCATTGTTTCTTAAACCAGTGGATAGCTGGCCTGGGTGGCGATACCGCATTGGTTGTCCTTGTTCCTGGACATCTTGATGTATCCCTTGATTCCCCAGCTGGTTCCCCAACTGGAAACGAAAATAAAGGGAATTTTGTATAAGTAATTGTTTTCAAGAAAAATATTATTTATCAATAACATTTTAAAGTAAACAAAATCAACTATTTAACTTAATTCTATAATGTTTAATTATTCATATTTGAAATCATTGAATTTCTTTAAATTTGATACATTGTTCTAAATTTACTTCATTTTAAAACAAAACAACATTAAACTATTATATTAATTATAATCTTTTCGCTGTAGATTTATATAAATTTTATCTCTTTTTTTCCTATTAATTTTACATAGTCTAATTTGCTTATTTATTTATTACCATTTCAGAACGTAATATTGTTTTGGGAATGAGATTTCATGGTTTAAACAAAAATCCGTAGGCGAAAAATAAAAATTTTATTATCTGCTCGAGCATCTCAAAAAACGAGTTTTTAATAACTTAATGCAATCCCATTTACAAAAGCTCTGATTAAAAAAATTAAGTTAATGACTACAGCAAATAAAACCTAGAAAAATGTCATTTTGAGCACGTGATTATATGAAATGAAATAAATAGGAAATGTGATATATTTTTTTAACAATAAATGAAAGACAAAGTGTTTTGGATCGTTTGCAATACTAGAGTGACTCATTCAATGAAACCATTAAAATGAATAAAAATATAATTTGACTTGCGCGAGCCCGTGGTGCTTGGCCGTTCAAGAAATGATGTTCTGACATGATACATTGAAATATGCACAGAAGATTTCATTTTAATGTTTTTTATTATTTTCATTTTTTAAAAAAATTAGCTTAGAAATTTTTATTTGACCAATAAATATTTTAATAAACAAATTTTCCCTTAAAATAAATATTCAAAGTATTTCTATTTCGTATTATTAGTATTTTCTATATTGAAAAATAGTAATAGTTAATATGTTTACATACTAATTAATTTGTATTAATTGTCTGTGCTTTTTCGTTTACTGATCTTGAATTTAAAATCACCAAATAATGTGATTCCGCCAAATTTTTCGCAGGGACTCTGAAGCGAAAAATATCCAAATAATATAGAATTCTGCTAAATTCCGTTGGTGATTTTTCGATCGAGACCGGTTAACGGAAAAGTACCTAATTGTTTGATTCCTTATAATTTGAAATTTCATATTCAATGTTTTCATTTTATCAAATGGTTTAATATTAATTATATTAGCACTTAATTAATGTATATTCTTACCTGTTCTTAACTAGCCAGTAATCAGATCCATCTTCGGTGCCGTAGCCTACGGCCAGAACGCCGTGATCTAAAAATTCAGAGCTGCACTGGGATTCGTCATAGATACCGTCTCTACAAGAAGCAAAATCAAATTAAGAGTAGTGATAGGATAGCATAAATTTTAAATATTCTTTATGTTAATACTGAGAACTGCCTCTAACTTTCTAAGCATGGGAAACGGCTATTAAAAATTATCAAAGACACTTGTTAAAAATGAAAGGAATATTTAAAACATTTCCAAATATTTTATTCTATAATCATTATTTCATAGTAGCAAAACATTCTTTTATGCGGAAAATAATAATTTAAATGCCAGATTAATTTTTTAATACTATCAATCAGATATTACAAAACAGAAAATCTATAAAGAAAAAAATTAATTGAGTAGGAAAAGGAAAATATTATTAGAAAAATTCTTAAACTCGTTATTTTTTGTACAGTCAAATAAAATTTTCTCTGTCAAAATATAATACTAGGAAATAGAATTTGTTGTGTGGTGCGCATGCGTAGATTTCATTTAAAGTTTCATATTTCACCTCATTATTTCTATTTGGGTATATATAATAAAAATTATTAGATGTCAAGGTAGTTTCTTTTCTAAGATAAATTAAGTACTAAATAATAAAAAATTAAGAAAAATCAATAACCAATTGACTTACTGATAGGTTTGGAAACTGTCGTGACTGGCATCGATGGCAACTGAAACGGGTCCAACGGTGGCAACTGCTTGCTTAAGAGCTTCCTCATTTCCGCTTGGAATGTCAACGTATCCAGTGACGGTTGCTCCAACAGAAGATTTTTTGAAGTGGCAGGTTCCATCCTATAAACATCGGTTTTTTGTAAATAAAACACATCTAAAAATAAATATTTTAATTTTTTTTAATTTTAGGTAGATTAGATTCTTGATGTTTTTTTAAAATGATTGTCATAAATGCTTAATAAGAATATATATTAGAAATAAATTAAATTTCTAGTTGATTAAATTGTTTTTACGCTATCCTAATAGTATGCTTAACAAATTATGTGTACAGATAATTTTTTTAAAAAATATTTCAATTATTTTTATTTATGCTTTTAAAATTATTAATTCAAGAAATAAATATCTGTAATACTTCAAAAACAAGACGTATATTTACTTCAGCGGTGTATGGGTATGATTGTTCTGTGTCGATGCCCTTGTTTTCCTTGATGTATTGGAAAGCTTGGTCCATCAAACCTCCTTCACATCCTAGATTACCTAAAATAAATTCGAATATGATTTTTAATTAGTGCCTGTTTAAATAACTATTTTAAATCTGTTAAATATTCAATTTTACATGTTTTTTTAAAACTTTATTCTGTATTTTCAGATTTTGCAAGATGTATTTTTAAACGCAAAAATAAGTTTTGATATTACTGGGCTGAACACCTAATCCTAAATTTCTTTAATTTTTTTAAAAATTTCGATTCAAAATTTTTATCCTATATGTATGTTTAGACAAGCAGCTTTTAATAAAAAAGAATATTCCTTTAATCCTTTTACAGAAAAACTAGATTCTACTGAATATTTGCGACGAGTTTTGTAAGAACACAGTCAAATTAAAAATAGTACCTTCACTTAATACGTTTATTCGTCACATGAATCAGGCTATAATGTACCTGTGATTCAAAGTTAAGGACCGAACACGCGCCGTTAGAGCTGGTAGCTGAGTAACATAACCATTAGACAAAAGTGCCACTCGTATCTAGCTTATGAAGCTAGCAGCACAGCACAGTGAGTAGGCGAAGAGACGAACAATTTTTTGAAGCGTTATGACAAGCGAGTGAGAGTTGTTGCGTCAAGTAAGTCTGACGACTTCTGTTTCGAATAGATGGCCCCATGACAGCTACATTAAGTTGCGTAGTCAAGGTCACCAATGTGGTAATTGGAAGTCAAGGACCGAAATCTTGGATAGCCGAGTAACATAACCATTAGACAAAAGTACAATCGTGCACGATGGTTGTTATCTATTTTATGAAGCTCGCGTCACATACCTACTTTAAATTAACTACGTTATACCAATATTTCTTTACGTGGCAACCTATCTATCAAGTGTATGTAAATGCTTTACCCATTAATACATTAATGAGTAAAATGCGCATTAATGTTCTAAGTTATGCAAACGAAAAAAATGGTATTGATAGACTAAATTCAATTTTCAATACCAAACACAATTTTCATTGTTATTACTTTTCGATATAATATTTTAATTATATCTTCATTACAGAAATATCTTGTTTATTTGATTCTATAAATGATGTAGTATATACGATGCATTTATAGAGTCTTGAAAGCAATTGTTAGGTTATTAATAATAAGCCTTTTCAGATTTTGTAGCGTATCAATTAACTATAAATTACACTTTTATTGTAGAACTAATTAATCCTTTTGAAATTTTAATTTGCCTAAATAGTTTGACCATCTAATTTTTAGCAATAAATGACAATAACAGAGCTACCAATTAGTAAACCCATTTTTAAAATGCAAAATGTTTGATGTAATATGAGATATACACTTCTCTATTTGTACATTACTCAATTCCCCTATTATCGTAAACATTTAATTAAGTTAGAGGAAAATTTACCTTCTGGTCCAGAGCAGTCGACCAAATTCTGTTCGCTGAGGGAAACCAGTTTTCCTGTCTTCTTCTTGTGCTGACCTTCCAGAGAGCCAGTGGTGGAGAAGGCCCAGCAAGATCCACATTGTTGCTATAATTGGAAAACGGAATAATTAAATCTTGATAGTTTTTAAAGAAATTACATTGCAACATTCTTCTATCTAAAGCTTGAGGTGATTTTAAAAATTATTCTTATTTTTTTTCTCTGAAATATTCCTCAATTAAAAATAAAAATTTATAAAGTGTAATCATGTTTAGAGAAGGGAAACGTGTCCGATGTCGGAAAAAGTAAAAATATAATTCACAGTTTCAGATATCATGGTTCGATGCATTTCTTGCATCTCTAAATTGTATTTCCTGCATTTCAATCTATAAGTTAAAATTCATATACATCATCCTTTTTTTTTGTCAAAATTGATTCTATAAATATTTTAATCAATATTATTTGAAATTTTAAAAAAAATTAACAGCAAACAATGTTAAAACAAGAAAAAATAGAGATTATTTAAACACATAGACAAAATTATTGATGTTTTATCTGCCGTTAAATACAAATAATTATGGCACTTAACAATTCAGCATTAAAATAAACTTTCAACTTTTGTGAGGGAAAAGTAAACTTTTGTAAAAGAAAATTAATATTTTTAGAGGTTAAAACAATTAAAAGGTATTTTTTAAATGATAATTCCATGTTATGATAAAGTTAGTATAATGAAGAATTTTTAAAATACTAATTAAATTAATAAAAGTAATGATATTTTATGTTTTATGAATGATAAAAAATAATGAGAATTTCATCGATTTAATATTAAAAACGATTATTTTTTGGCGACTATGAAATATTACCCGAGAAACTTTTAGATATAATCCGATTTCACCGATATAAAATACTTAACTGCAAAGTATTTACTACTCACCTGATTCTTGACAGGGGTGACGAGTCCCTTGGTTCTCCAGTCGACCTGGTCAGGAATCTGGGCGTTGAGCACGGGGACCCAGGAGGAGGCGTTGCTTCTCTGGCCGAGGCGACGGCGAAAGCCATTGAATGTTCTCACAAATTCATTATGCTCCTAAAAAGACAATAAGCTTGTTATTGGAGAAATTTAATTATTCTAATTCCTATAATATAATTATTGCTTTCATAAAAATACATCTAATTGTTCTTTTATGTATTCTTTTTCTAATTATTATTTAGATTCGAGCTATGTTACTGATTAATTTGAAACTGTAAATTTTTTGAGTATCAAAAGCCTGACTCTCGTATTCTCTGCGTATATTTTTCATATTTTCTGGATCGTTTTTTTCTACCTCTTCCTAAGAATTGTTTCAAATATTGATTAAGTTATTAAAAGGGGTTTATACAGCACTAAGTAATTAGTACACTAATATTCAGCAATTAGTACTCGAAGGCTAAGTAATTAGTACTTTAGCCTTCAAAAATTAGTACTCTAGCATTCAGTAGTTAGTACTTTAGCAATAAGCAATTAGCATTCTAGTATTCAGTACTTAGTACTCTAGCATTTAGTTATTAATATTCTAGCATTCAGTAATTAGTCTTCTAACAAAAAATAATTAATATTTTAGCATTAAATAGTTAGTAGTCTAGCATTTTGTAATTAATATACACTAGCAGTAAATAATTAGTATTCTAGCATTCAGTAGTTAGTAATCTAGCATTTTGTAATTAATATACTCTAGCAATTAGTAATTGGTACACTAGCAATAAGTATTATTAATACTAGAAGTGCTAAGTGTTACTCCAAGTAAATGGTGAAAGACGAAGAATATAAGATTATTACTTAACGATAGGAATTGGGAGCCTCAAGAGCATGTGACTGGGAGAGAAGTCCTTCCTGTTTCTTTAACAGAAATACCCCTTATAAAAAACTGTCGAAATATATTTTATTCCTTAATAATAGAATAACAGCATTCAGTTCTTTCATTTTGCAGTATTAAATGCGATATACTTTATAAAATTTCCCTTTATTCTATTAAATATCTCGATTTATTTTAATTGTTTGTAATTGGGGAAAATATTTAATAATAAAACAAGCTCCATAATACTAAAAGCATATATTATAATTTTTTTAATCTTTGAAATTAATATTAGATATTAAAGTCTCACCATATCAGAATATTCGTTGATGCCTTTTCTGTAGGAGTGCAATCCGAGATCGTAGCGGAGGTTGTGCTGGATGACGTCAGCCACCTTTTGCTCCCAAATCATGCGTCTGTGAACTTCTTCCTTTTCATCGTAGACTTTGCCGAAAACTTTCTGCAAATAAAAATGGTGAAAATTTTCAATACTTAGATATCATGATCTTAAAATATTTTGGCTTCATTAAATTTTACTAAGAAATTCATTTCTACGAGTTACTTTAAAAGTTTTATGGGGGAAAAATGCCTCGCAATTTTTCGAATATTTAATTTTACGTAAAAATATAAATCATGTGAACATAAGAAAAAACTGAAAAATTAAAATAAATAAGTATCAATGTGCCAACAAATTGATATTACCGAGAAGAAAAAATAATGTATTTAGAACAGGAATAAAGTTTATCTTCTAGAAATTATAACTATGAAACATCTGCAACACAAAATAAAAAAAATGAACGCAGATAAAATTGTATCACGAAACCTTTTTCGGAATTCTTAAACATCTTTAAACCTTCTGTATCTCAAATTCTGATAAACCCTTTTTAGAATTCTCAAAAAGGATTTGTTGATTTCAATTCAGGAACTCCTGTCAACAAAATAAAGCTAGAATTATTTTACAAACAAATTTCATGAACGAGTTGCTACTTGCTTGTCAAGTGGGTCTGACGATTTTTTTTGGTTTGGTTTGCTTTGCTTTTAGCTTTCGTCAAGTGAGTCTGACGATATTGCGGTGGGTAGATGGTGCCACGACTGTTGCGAAATATTGCGTTGTCAGAGTCACCAATGTAGCGATTGAAGGTCGCGGTACGAACCTGTGTCGCTTGGGCCTGTAGCCGAGTAAGATTGCCACAATACCAAAAGTCAACTTTAGTATCGAAGATGTTATCTAGCCTACAAGGCTAACGCTACAATACAATTAAGCAGTTCATGTATAATCACATATCAATATATAGGTATAAAAATTTTGGATAAAATCTTGTTTATTAAGAAAAGACAATTATATAGATAAAATTTAAATTTAAAACATCATTTGTTTATGAAGTTTGGTCCATATATCGCATAAAAATCAAAGTTATAAGATTAAGAAATTCAATTTTTCTTACCTTGAAATTTTCCCAGTGTTCGTTAAGCTGTGGATCAAATTGAAGGTGCTTTGACGCTACTACCACAAAAAGAGCGAAAAAAGCTAGGAACTTCATTGTATATCTAAGTAAATAGATTAAATATGCTTATCATGATGCATTTATTTCTTTATCAAAAATATTTAATGACTTTTTTTTTCCAAAAGTTTTCTTTTGTTCAGTATTGTTGTTTAAAAATCTTTTATGGAAATATTTAAACCTATTTCAAATAATTATATTTTTAATTTTATTTTAAAAGGTACTATGTTTGTGTTAAAGCTAAGAAAAAATTTATAAATCAGAATGGTTAGTTTTAGAATAACAAAATAAAAAGGAAATAAAATAAATTAGTTGTGTAATTTATTGAATAACTAGTTGTCAAATAACTAATCAGAGTAGTAATTCTACAATTTTATCTTTTGTTGATATAATATTTGGAGGACCATAAACATATAAAAATGAAATGTTATCTTTTTGTGATTTTCCTTATTTAAATGTTGCAGTATTTTTTACCTAAATAATACTAAATTATGCTATTTTTATGTCGTTTATCAATAGGAGTCTTTAGTCTAAAAATAAATAATAAGATTTTGGTTTCATACTTTTACTAGTTTAAATGTTTTTAGATTTAAGAATTTTTTACGCTTTTGAGGATTAAAAACATTTGAACTCATTTATGAAAATAATAATTATTTTTTTTGATAATTAATTTTCCATTTCATTTTTTTTTTTTTTGCTTAAAATATACTGTGAAATTAGATTCATTCATTTATGAAAAATAGGAGAAAAAAATAATTAAAAAAAGTTTTTGCTGTTACTTAATCAAAATTATATATTTAAAAATAACAAATGTTTAGTCAATTTTTTTTATTAAATAAAATTGACTAAATCCTTTTTCCTTTTTGAATACATAATGCTGCTTGATAATTATTTTATAAGAAATTAATTGAGAAAAATAAAAATTCTAGCGATTAATTTACGGACAATAATGTATTATTTAGTTATTTTATTTTTACTTTTTGATATAAAAGAATTAACAACTAATTAAACCAATTGGAAATAATACAGAAACCTATCTTGAATAATGACCGGTTGATTGAATAATAAATAATAAGTTGTTGACTCATTTTGATAACCTAAAGTAATAAGCACATCCAAATCTATTTTATTTATTTTTATACTAATAAACAAACGCTCAGCAATAAAGTGTATTTATAATGTTCAAATTGTAATCAGAGTTTGAATAATTTGACAACAGTGGGGTTAAAAAATGTAATATTTAGACATTATTCATTTCAATATTAATTGAAAAATAGGAATAGATTATAGTGGTGCATACATAAATTATTATTGTTGGTATATTTTGGAAATATATAAGTAGAATATTAAAATAGATAAGAGAAGTAAGAAATGAATTACAGTCTTTTAATAATAATATTATTTCAATTAGTGTTTAAAGATATAATTATTTATATATTCTAATAAAGATTAATTTCAAATTTTTTTATTAAATTCTTTATTCACATTTTCTGTATATTTAAAGGAATATAATCTACGGTTACAGAAAAACACTTTTTATAAAAATCAAAGGGGTAAATGTGAAAATGAATTTTTCAGCCTTAAATGTTATTAAATTATTAAGATAAAAATCAAGAAAGTGTGATAAAAATGAAAAAAAGAAATTATTGAAAGAAGTTATGCAAATTTTAAAGATATTTCAATATTATATACTATCTCATTATTACTCAATAACTATGTTAAAAACATAAAACTAAATATATATTATATGCAATACTAATAACTTTTCTTATAGGATGAAGAAAAATAGATGGCCCGAAAATAGGATTAGATTAAAGAATTATTATAAAGTAAATATAAAAAATATACCTATACAATTACTCCTGATACTTGCCGAAAGATAGCTAAAAAAACTGGAGGTTGAAGTTTGTGTGTAAAATTTAGTTTTATATACATTTTAGTGATTCTGATAGAAAATCTTAGTAGTCATCTGATAATAAGTATTATCATTGAATCGATAAACTATTTCGATGAAAATAAATCATCACGCTTAATATCACAAGGCCTAAAATATTCACATGTGAAGAGATCATAATTGTCATAATTTAATATAAACAAATGAATAATATTGATAAAGATGGGTCCGTGACTTCATGTTATCAAAATCAGCCGACAACTTTCGGTCACATATCACGTTCTTAATTGTTTGTCTAAATTTACTGATCATTGCAATAGAGGGTTTAGATAACTATACTAACGATAAAATTCTCAAAATAGAAATGATATGTAAAAGTGCTAAGAAAATAAAATTAAAGTTAAAATAATTTCGGATTTGAATAAGAAGAGATATGTTGTTTTCTGCCGTTGTCAAACTGAAGATTGATAATTTCAATTATTCATCTTACTGTCATCAGTGAAGGTTACATTTGAAACCATTTATCATAGCCAAACTTTTATTCTAAAACCTTGAAACTTTCGAATTTAAAGAATTTGAAAAATAATTTTAGAAGAAAGATTGCCTTCTAGAGAAAACTATTCTAAAGAAAACTATTAATGCTTAGTGGAATAATTAATTATTGTTATGCATTTATTTCACTGAAAGTAGATGTTAATATATTCATAATAATTTAAAGTAACATTCTGTGCCTTTAGCTCCTATTTTAATTATATTTCAGCACAAAAATTCATAATTAATGCAAACACATAAATATATATTCTAAAAAATAAAATTCGAATAAAAAAACAGATATACATTTCAAATATTGCCAACAAATTGCATAAAGTTTTGTATTCTCGCAAAAAATATTTAACTTACAAAATTATAAAATAAATGTTATTAGGAATCCTATGATTTAAGAGATAGCTATTGTAATATGATTTCCGTAAAAAATATACATAAAAATATATGAATTTAAAATTTCATACCTTTTTTATTAATAACTTACTTTTATGTACTTTTTACTGGTGAATTTTTCTGCTTTTAATGCAGAAACTATATTAGGGAAATTACAGAATGGTTTCTATCCCTTCATTCAGAACAAAGTACATAGATAACTATGGTTCATATTCGAACTTCTTTATAAGATCTTAAATAACTACAATAAATGTTTATTTAAAAATTTTTGTTAACATATATTATTCCTAGTAATATTCGAAAACAAAATGTAAAAATTTCCGACTGTATCATATATCTTATAATGATGATACACATATTTTATTGGAGATACAAAAAACGAGCATTCTTTGTTAAAATTTTTCTGTCCCAGGGTGACAGGAAAATAAATGAAATTAAAAATAAAAGTAAATGATAAATAACAATTTCTTAAGTTAATTTAACTTTCGCTATGAACTCTTTTTTTTAATAAAATGATGCAGCCAGAAAAAAAAGAAACTAAAAATATATTTAAAAAAATAATTTGGAAATATAATAAATAATATGATAAAAGAGATGAAAAATAATAAATATACTTAACATATTAAATACTAGCCGCCTTTGGCGACCAGTTGGTTCACTAGTATTAATGTGGACTAAAGGGTTCAATCATTTATATATATATAATCATAATAAGGACTTGGTCTCATAATAAATTTTTCAGCAAAATATTTTTAAGCTTCAAATTTCGATAGTCATATAATTCAGTTATGCTATTATGTAGGCCTTAAGCAGTCCTATCTTTGAACTCCGCATTTCTCTCTGATTTTCTATCTGTGCACGTAAAATTGAATTTTAAATAAAGTGGAAATGATGAAATTTCAATTAATATAAAGATTTTTTTAATCAATCCTAGCATGTCTTTAAATAAAACTAAGAACTGAAAGCAGAGTAGTCCAACATTGAAGTTTTAGGTTCACTAAAGAAATTGAAGCATTATATATTTTTTAATAATTTATAATACCTCAAAGAATTATACAGCAAACATTTCCTAGATTAAATGAAAGATTCAATTTTTAATATTATTTTTAGATGTATATAAATGCTCTCAATAATAACATTTTTTAGGTTTATAAATATATTTCAAAAATTATGGTTTAAATTCCTCTGGTCTTATAGATTCATATTTGTAAAATATTCTTAATATTTCAACTTCTAAATAAATAAATAAACATTTATATCTTCTTCTTCAAATCTGACTGATTTATTCAGTTCTGAATACTGCAAGTTTAAAACAATCATCTTATTATTCTAGAGTAACCCTGATTGGCTTCTTTGAGATCTTGCTGTAGTGATCTAATTTCGACAGTTTTTATCGAATAGTTATAAATGAATTTTCATGGAGCGATCAGCTTTGATGATTGATTTAGTTGATTGGAGTGCCACTTTTTTATTTTCAGGACTAATTGTCTCTAGAATATTTTTTTAAATATTATTCACAGAGCAGATGATATATGTAAACATTTAAAAGTCGTAATTCATCAGCATTTTTTCCCTCAATCTACAAATTATATATTTCACTTAGACCATTTATTAAGAGATGTATGTCTCTCCCAGTAAAATTAAGAAATTAGATGTTGGGCTCCGATTTCAGAAGATGCCTTGTAGATGTTAAGCCATATTTGCCTTAAATAAAACTGTTTAGTTGGATTAGTAATATATGTATAGTAAAATATCATAGAAAACGTTTCCATCCATTTATTTTCCAAAAATATCATGTTTCATATTTGTTTCATTTTATACTGACACGTGCCGAAAATGACATTTTTATATGTTTAGTTAGGAATGATAGTTGATTTATTTTTTCTCATATGAGAACATGATATTGTTTTGGTTAGAAAGTTTTGATGTCTCCGAAATTGCGAGTAAAAATAGTTTTATATGCTTTTACAAATTTTGCTTTGTTAATTATTACGTATGCTTGTTTGAAAGAAGATGCTTTTTCAAATAGCTGACCCACTTTTACCTGTATAGCTTTAATATTACGTATGTTTCGTTGAAAGCAGTTGCGTTTTTATTTCGCATGATTCATTAAAATGCAGAGATAAATTACAATCACGAAGGCGAATTCTTAGATTTGCACAATATATCTTCTTCACATAAGTAAAAGTAACAATTCAAAACATGTCTTATTGTTTTAAAAAATTAAAAAAAAACGAATGCAAACATATTTTACTTTTATTATTATCAACTGCTTTCTGTTCGTCATTTCTTTGAAATGACGTCATCTTCATCAAGATTTCTTACTTTTAAATAATTAATCTCGCTCTTAGAAGATTATCGTTTAGTGCTTTTCAAAAAATTCTTTTTCAGTTTTAACTGTCGCACTTTTGTAGTATATTTTTATTTTGTATTTTTATCTATTTTAATTATTTAATTGAATTAATAATTTTGATATTGCAAACGATCAAGAAAAAATTTCTCTTGCATTTATTGTTTAAAAAATATCATATTTCCTATTTATTTCATTTCATATAATCACGTGATCAAAATTATATTTTTCTGTTTTATTTTCGGTAGTAATTAACTTTTTTTTTAAATCAGAACTTCTGAAAATGTGATGGCAACATTCTATTAAAAGCTGATTTTTTTAGATCCTCGTGAAGATAACATTTTATTTTTATTTTATGCGAAATAAATTGTTAAAAAATGCGATTAAATTAAATGTTTAAAAATTCATTAAAAATAGAGTTTTAATTTATAGTTCAAAACATCAGAATCTTTGAAAAGCTAATTTTTTGAGCTTTAACTTGATTTAAAAATCAATTTTGCTCTGTAATATTTTCGTAAGTTATAGCCACGTTAAAATTTGGCTTATTTTTTAATTAATTAAAATTTTAATTAAAAATTCAAAAAAAGGGCTCCGAGGTGCACATTCCCGGCACCCAAAGTATACATATATCAAATTTGTTAGCTGTAGGTCGAACGATCTGGCCTGTACAGCGCCAACAGACATACACACACATTGTACTTTATTATAAGTAAAAGATATAAATTATAATGAAGTTGGTGAAATTCATGGAAGCTTTATGTAACATTTCGCAAAAAATTATTAATTTTTCAAATTTTATTTCAGTAGAGTTGCTTTTTTTCCCACATTGTTTTTAAACATATCTATTAAGTCCTGTCTCATCAAATTAAATCACACCTTACTTGAATCTTAATGCAATTTCTTCTAATTACGTAAAATGTATTAATTTAAATTATCCCGAATAAACAAACTTTTTTCCTCTGAAAAATAAAATATTATACACATATATTTGTTTAATTATTCCAATGAGAAATTCTCATTTGTTAAAATACAATATTTCTGAGTTCATATTTTTTCATAAAGAAATAGTTGCAAAGCAATAGCATTTCTTCTGTCCCATCTCTACATGTATTTTAAATCTCTTCCAATTCACACGTTAGGACTGATATAGGACAAAGTTTTACAATTTTCAATCTAAGATCCTATAACAAATAACATTTATATAATTTCTAGTTTTTTTACGTTAACTTTACATTCGGACACACAGACAGGTTTTAAGCTGATAATTTTGAAAAATAATAAAGAGTTCTAATATATGTTTTGTTATTACTGATGGTACTTGCCATGGACAATCACGTTGACGGCAGTCAGGGATTTTAAGCCGATGAGCGTCTCCTGTTTTTGAAGTAGCGTGAACTAGGGCCAAGTGTCGCTTTCACAGCCCCTTTTTAACTTGGATTCGAATCCGGGACGCCCAGATCAAGAGGAAGTTATGCTGCCTCTGTACCAGGACGCCGGCAGTTCTAATATATTGATAATATATATTAAAATTCTGTTGTTGTTGTTGTTTCTAATGGCACTTGCCTATGGACAAGCTCGCTGCTGGACCCAGCAGCAGATTTAAGCCGAGTGAAGCGTCTCTTGTTTCAAGTAGCGCCAACTAGGGCCAAGAGTACGACTTTTGCTACACACTCATCTCATTCGCTTGCACAACCCCTTTTTACAGGGGATCACATTCACACATCTCACAGATAGTACACAGAATAACAACCATGCCCGAACCAGGACTCGAACCCGGGACCTCCTGAACACGAGGCAGACGCGCTACCCCTGTGCCAGCAAGCCGGCATTAAAATTCTGCCATCTAACATCATTGTTTTACTTATACGCATTGTTAGAATATACATATAATTGATTTTATCTCAAAGAATTAACACTTGGATGGATTTTAACCAACATTTGAAGCTGATCATTTGAACATTTGAAGCCGAGCATTTTAGTGATAAAATTGTAAGATCAATATCTCTCATTTAGCTGATGGAGCTTATGAGTTTGTAGTTGAGCTTACATACACTAATAATAGCAGGAGTCAAAATATTATAAAATTGGAATTCATCCAAATTTTGAAAGGATATGTTTTGACATATCATTTTAATTTTTTCATTTTATATGTTTTTAGGTGAAATAAGGGTACTTACGTATTATACCGTCTAACTTTATCGCCAAATTTGAAGCCATCGGCAATGAGTTGCTAAACCACCAATTATGGCAATCTGGCAATGGTGCAATCCGTTGATCTTCATTGCCAAATTTAAATTCATCGCCAATGAGTTACTAAACCGTTGGTGAAGAAGGTATAATACGTAAGTGCCGAAAAAGAAAAGGCGAGTTTCAAAAATAAAAAGCTTCGATTTCTCTTTCTGTAATAGAAAAGTTTTTACATTTCTAAATTAGTTTCTTTTAAGGCAACGCGTTTATTTGTTTCAAATATCGTATTTTCTAGAAATTATTCAGATACATAGAAAAATTCTTGGTTCCGGTTTCATTTTACGTGCTCAGATGTTCAAAAAAGATGAAAAAAAATATATAAAATTGCTTATAAAAATATGTTGCACTGATATATTGAAATATATATTATCTAGACTAATGATATTCAAAAATAATCAAAAGGAAAGAAAAGTAAGAAGTGGAAACTTCGTATAATAATAAATAATTTGAATAATTGCATGCAAAAGGAATTTTTTTTCAATATATTTCTCGTGAATATCCATTCAGCTGGCACAGAAAACCAGATGTTCCTATTTCTGAAATACAAGCAGAAAAAAATAGAACATAAAATATATTGGATACCAGTAAACCAGGTTAGGCTGTATTATTGTTCAACCAATTTGAAAATTCGGAAGAAGGTCAGGGATCTTGCACAAAGTAGTGAAAACTAGTTTGCTGTTGTTTAAATATTTCACTACTCTGCATTTTTATAAATTCGGTTAAAAGTATTTTTATTTGTTTTGTTAAATTAACATACCTGTTTCATGTTAAGAAGTGGCAAATTTTGACAAACCTTTTTAGTGTGAACAAGTGTCTAATGACAATAATGATAATTAGCCAAGAGACCTAATCTACAAACTTCGATCGGAGCCGGCTTTCATTATGAAGGGGCCCGGGTGCAAGAAGCCATAAGCAGCCCTAATTTTTTGTGAAGTAAATAAAAAAAATACAAACGCGACCACATATTATTAATGTATGTTTATTTGATGCGTGATTTTGTTTCTGCTAATGCATCAATTACTTTATAAAAATAACAATTTAGAAGCAGTAATACAATGTGCATTGCTAGGAATTGATCGTTTAAATTATTTTCGTTTCACTTTTTATTTTTGCAACTTAATATAAACAAACATGCAGGGAGGAACGCATTAAAAATATTACATTAGATGTAGAAAAAAGTAAATAGCTGATGATTTAATAAGTCCAATCGAACCCAGATTCGAACTTCAGGCCTCCGCTTGCGGCCGGAATTCGCGCCGCTCTGTCTTAACATGTCTGAAGGGGATTTATTTATTTATAAATTATTGTCCCCCCCCTTTTTATAGGTATTACTTCCATAATTACCTAATAACTTTGCCAGTCAACGCTCAATTAGCCGCGTGGAAACAAACTTGCATACTTTCAGCACGTGTAAACGCCATTATTGTTCAAAACACTATTTTCTTAATCATGGTGCACCTCCCCCCTCAGTCGCGGGGCCCCGATACATAACATCGGAACCTCCTAGATTACCGTCCCTGACTTCGACATAAGATGATAAATATTTTTGAAAGAAGTCGACCACTAAAATATGCATATAAAACGCACACGCACATGTATATATACAATAGTCAAAGTAATAAATTAGTGATAATTCTGGATGATTATGAACAATCACCTGTCACTACGAGATGATTCATACACACACACACACACACGCCCGCCCGTAAGCACGCACGCGCACACACACAATGATATTTTAAACTTTTAATTTCAATTGTAATCCCTAATAACTTCATTCTATTATTTCCTGATCCATTCCGCTTTTTATATTTAATAAATCAAATGAAGTATTATAAAGATAATGTGTCATTGATTATTTCATGTGCCGAGTGAATGGATAATAAATAACTGGTGTAATTATTCTTTTAGAGGATTCTTTGGATGAATAATAAATCACCGATTACTGAGTTTCTCTTGTCACTGTCAAAACTTGAAAGAATTCCTCTCACAAATCTACACGTGTGTGATATATGAGATTATCATAGTATATAAGACTAGAGATAGATGTTTTGTTCCTTTTTATCCTTTTTTTACTCTTTCTAAACGCCTTCTCCTGATATTGTGCTGCGCAGAGTGCCTCTTGAGATGTAATTAAAACGAAATTAAAAATTCAACATGTGTTTTCTCCATGATATCGCAACCTGCCTTCAAATCAAAATTAATATGGATTACTTTACTTAATACGGATTATATATATATAGTAGATAGCTAGTAGTTCAAAAATCGATTCTAGGATTTTTGCTCAATATGTACGGCTTAGCTGCTGCTTTTTATGGTAAAGATAAAAGTCATTTGCAATTAAGAGAAGCGAAAGTTTAGAGACTGGGGTGCAGATTCAATTTTCTTTTTATTTACATGACTCTGATGCTATATGCAGTGAATCCAATAAATAGTGCCATCAAATGGGCATTTACAAAATTAAGATAAAATCTTGCTGTATTTAGGTGTTTAAAATTATTTAATATATATGCTCTTGAATAAGTCGGAAAATTTTTGTTGAAAAGGCCTATCCACTCTTTGCAAGGTGCTTCATCGAGATGATAAGATATCGACTCCAAGACCGGAGGAACCCGGATTCTAACTTATCCGATTCCATAAAAAGGCACTTTATTCAGGGTCCTTTGTAGACAAATGTCCACCCTCTAGTATGGCATGGAAGTGTATTATAAAATGTGCCAACTCAGGCGTTTTTCTAATTATCAAGTAATTGTTCACATTTATGTTATATGTGCCAAATTAATCTTTTTATTGCTTTTTAAAAGTATATAAGTAGAACTAAACTATATAAGAATAGGTGAAAAAAGATAATTTACCGCTGCTTAGATTTTTTAAAGGCAAAAAAGAAGAAAAAAAATATTTCATGGGTTTACTTAAGTAAAAAAATTATTATACAGGAACATTATTATTCTTATTTAGAATCTGAATTTTTTTTAATTAATGGAATTTATAATCTAATATTAATTTTCCGTCTATATTGTTATTACTAATGGCACTTGCCATGGACAAGTCTCGCTGATACATCAGCAGGTTTTAGACCGGGTATATATGTCTCTTGTTTTATTCACTGTTTATAAAATGAATCTTTAAAAAAAATGAATCTTTTGTTCCCTTTATAAAATTATTTAAACCCCATCTTTTCAGATTCTTTTCTCCCTTTCCGCTCTAATTGTGTCCCATGACTCTTTCACTCATTCCACTGATTATTATGCCAGTTTCTTTAAGTTCTCAATTTAGAATTCTTGATTTAAAGACACTTGAAAAGAAGCAAATTTTCTTAATTTCAAATGTTTTCCCCTTTTTAAAAGAATTTGTCAATATTGCAGCAAAGAGAAGAATAATTTATTGTTTTCTAAATTCTTGCTGAGTAATTAAGAGCGCCGAATAATACAAGGGTATGTACGATATCTCAAATGTTTTGTGGAGAAGGGATAGGTTAGTATAGAACTCTCAACGTTAGGGTTGGTAGCGTAGTAACATAGCCACTAGACAAAAGCTATTACAAAAGAGTTATTATCTGGCTTATGAAGCTATCATCACATACTTTCCCATCAGTGAGTCAGTGGGTAAACGAACAATTCATTCGTGCCAATTGTATCTCTAGAATATGTGAGTTAGTAGCAGTGGTGATGGCTGTTGTTTCTAATGCACCTGACGACTTTTGATGCCGAAGATTTACGAAAATTGCTTATTCAAGGTCTCGGGTCACCATTGTGGAGGGTGAGAACTCGCTACATCAGAGTTTGTAGTCGTGTAACATAGCCAAAGGAATTACTGTCTGGAAGTTGTTGTCTGGCTAATGAAGCTATCATCATCGTTTCAAATTTTTTTTTAAATATTTATAACTTTTATGTTGTGAAGCTCCATAACGGCTATATAATCAGCGAATCTTTTATATTTACTATCAAATGAAAATGTTAAACTTCTCTATAAATAGCCTTATTATTCAGAACTTATAAATTCTTTTTTATCGAAGCTAATGTTTTGAAGCAGTATTACAATCTATTAATTTCTCTTATGCCACCTCTTTTCATTCAGTTGTTTAAAAAAATTAATAAGTTCGTTGATGGAAAATGCTGCACACTCTATTTTATCAGATTCATAAAACTTGAACAATGAAGTTTATATAAAAATTAAAAATTAATATTTCACTCAACAACGAAATTTTTATTTTAGAACAACATTAACAACATTAAAAATTTTTTTGTCTTCAAACATGTAGTCAAACATGTATAGCAGACTTTATAAAGCAATAAGATGCAGCTCTATTTTCAATCAGTTTATGTGAATATATTTGTATTACAAAAATACATGGCCATTTTACATTAGCTGAAAATTTCTTTATGTAATATTTCTTAAAGTTCGATTAGCTCTTTAAGGAACTATTTCACTAACATTGGGGGAAACTTGATGACAAGAAAAAATAAGATATTTTATGCAAATATTTTACGCTTAAATTTGTAAGTCAATTTAAACTTACTAATTGCGACTTGATCAGAAACACTCTAATATATTTTTGTCTTAACGCATCATTTAATACTTAAAAGAAAGGACCATTTGTTCTTAATTATAATTTTTCCTAACGGACACTTTTTAATTTTTCATAATCATAACAATTTCATGAAACAAATTAAAAAATTTCGACACAAAAAGAAAAATAATGCTGTTGTAAGAATTATTTTTTTATTAAAATAACTTATTCCAAATTTTAAATTTTTATCATTTTTAAAATTGGAACAAGATAATCTTTACAAAAATACATGCACAGTTTTTTTCATTCGTTCATTTCTTCCGATTAAAAACATTTGCATTATATTTTTGAATATGACGAGAAAGTCACTGTTTCTTAAACCAGTGGATAGCTGGCTTGGGTGGCGATACCGCACTGGTTGTTCTTGTTCCTGGACATCTTGATGTATCCCTTGATTCCCCAGCTGGTTCCCCAGCTGTAAACAAAAATAAAGGGAATTTTGTATAAGCAATTGTTTTCAAGAAAAATATTATAGTGTATGACATCAGAATACTATTTGACGTTTATTAAACCCATTTTCACAGTTGTTAATATTAGCCTTGACTGCTTTTATATCATATATTAAAAATGCCGGAGATATTTATTTTAAATAATAAAATTAGACAAACTAATGACATTTATATTTAATTTAAAAATATTATCTATATTCAAATTCCTTCCATTATGAAACTGTTTCATCAATCTGCATTAGAACATAAAAATAATATAAACTAAAATAATTATAAATGTATTACATAAAAATTAAAATAATAGCATATAGCTCCTGATTTCGCATATTACTTAATTTTATTTTTAAGAAAAGCGATAAATAATTATTTAACTATTCTAACGTATTAGAAGCAAATGTATGAGATACATTGAAATTAATTATTCAACCTTTCGTCCCATCAGATAACATATTAATGGTCAATTAATTAATTTTAATATATTTTAATTAATTAATTAATGATTTTACCTGTTCTTAACAAGCCAGTAATCAGACCCATCTTCGGTGCCGTAGCCTACGGCCAGAACGCCGTGATCTAAAAATACAGAGCTGCACTGGGGTTCGTCGTAGATACCACCTCTGTGAGATAAAAAAATATGTCAAATAGAACTTTAACATGCCAAATCAATTTTTAAAATAGATTTGTAGATTAATATTAGAAAATTTCGATAAACTCACTGCAAAAACTATAATACAATTAAAAATTATAAAATCATACATTTTATTTGAAAGCAATGAAAAGGATTGTTTTTGTATTTCGAGCACAATAGCGAAATATTAAATTCCATAGCTGTCATTCCAGCGTAACCGTTTAATTTTGTTGATGTTGTCGTGTCCCGTTTGACAACGGAAGTAAGGATTACAATAGTTTCTGGGGATATGGACCCTTGAGCACCCGAGGTCAGAAGTCTCACTTCTAGCTTACACACGTCACAAACCCTTTTTACGGGACAAACTTCGTTCATGCATATCATTCATTCATCCGCAGATCGTAATTCAGATCTGGAAAAGAGAACGATCACCTCTGACCCAGTATCCCACCCCAATTGTGAAACTCTAGAAATGGAGGACTTTGTTAGATATAACGCGCCAGTCACCACATAGACACATGGAGAATTTTCGGCTGGCGGGTTCGAATGCGCAACTCAAGGGATGCAAATTGAACGCCCTACTAACCAGGCTATCCCGGTTCAGAAATTTATTATATTTTTAGGAAACGAAAACAAAATTTGACGTCGCATTAATATTGTAATTTTCATCTATTTGACTAACATTATAAAATATATGATTTTTACCTTATAAAAAAGAAATGTTTACCGAAAGAAGAAAGTTCGAAATAATAATTATGCACCTGGGGTTAAAAAATAAAATTCTGGAGGGGAAAAAAGGGGAAACGTTTTGTTAAAAATGGCTCATTTAATGTAATTAACAAAATTGCACTTTGATATTTAGGTGTTTAAATCTCTTTTTCAATATTCTAAAATATAGTTAGACTGAACAAAAATTGAAGTACGCTGCATTAAAAACATAAAAGCAGTTTTAGGAATGTTTTCAACTACTTCTAACTAATTATTAATTTTATTCTGTTCGATTTATATTAATTTATGCAGAGTTAAACTAAAATAACTCCCCCTGAAATAAACTGCCTTCTGCTCTCTTCAAAAAACTCCTAAATGTAAACATATTTTAAAAAGGATTGTTTTAACATTTATATTAGCCCAGAAGTAAGAAGAAATAATGAAATATCCAAATAAAAAGTAATATGGTAATAGAAAATATAAAATTCTAATCATCGCAAATAAAACTAAAAGAAGTACAATAAAAATTCTCAAAAAGTATGATTTTTATTTTTTTAAAAATCTTTTAAGAGTTCCCTTAATGGTTAGTAATTTCTTGATAGTTTCTTGAGAAGTTAAACGTCGTCTGATCAATTTGAAGAGAATGGTATTTGGAATAATTTACTTCATAAAGCGTTTGAGCAGGCTTCAACTTAACGGTTTGATATTTCATAGCTTTTTTTATCCGTTAGTAATAAAGAATCCACGTTAAAAATTATTGTAAAGCAGTGCAATTTAGCTTCTAAGAGAACTTAGATACCAAGTTAAGAAAAACGAAGCAATATATGTTAATGTTAAATTGCTTACTGGTATGATTGGAAACTCTCTTGGCCGGCATCGATGGCAACTGAAATGGGTCCAATAGTGGCAACTGCTTGTTTAAGAGCTTCCTCATTTCCGCTTGGAATATCAACATAACCTGTGACAGTTGCGCCAACAGAGGATTTTTTGAAATGGCAAGTTCCGTCCTGTAAATACCAATTTCTTTTTAATAAAGCACATTAAAACAATTATTTGTTTTTCAAAATTAATTTGTACGTATTAGATGCTTAATTTTAAATTTAAAATATTTGATTTATTTTTAAAAAATTAAAATTAAAATATGATTCGAACATCTAATGCAAAATATTGAAATATTGCTTTACGTTGGAATTGTCCATTCTATATTTAAAAAAAAATTATCCTGAATTAAATCATTTCAAATCGCATGTGTATATACGCAGGATTAAAATTATAAAAAGCGTTGTTGAAAATTTTAGTTAAAATATTATTTAAATATTTCTTGACACATTAAAGGTGAGTACCTTGACGAAAGTATGCTAGGTAATGTGTTACCCGCTCCGCCTCGTTTTTCGTCTTAGAGCGGGTGATATTTTGTGTAATCATAAAAAAAATTAGACAAAAAAGTTTATTTAAACTCTTAAAACTACAAGAAATATTAAAAAAGAACTAAGCACTAATTACAATGTAGTGCAACGTAGCTGCAAACCGTACTAATACGTCTCCCTCCTTTAAGCTACAGCAGAGATGCATCGCATGACTACGACTCCCGCCTTTAAGCTACAGTCGAGATAAATCGTAGTACTACGACTCCCGGCTTTAATGCGTTAATATAAGATGAAAAAATTGTACAATAATATGCTCCGAAATTATTGAAGTAAAATAATCGTTATTAATTTTCAATAAAAATTAGTAAAAATTTGGAAATTCCTTTTCTTAAAGAGTATTTATTGATAAATAAGTTACTAAATATGACATTTTGTTGTTTTCAGATCATTGATCTGCCCAGGGAATGATTTGAGCGATTTTCTTTTGTATCTAATGCTGTCCATTATTAAAATTCATAAATAATTCCCAAACTGTTAATATGAAATTCTTTAAAAACTGAAAAGACCAAATTAAGCATATTTACTTCAGCAGTGTATGGGTAGGATTGTTCAGTGTCAATGCCCTTGTTTTCCTTGATGTATTGGAAAGCTTGGTCCATCAGACCTCCTTCACAGCCTAGGTTGCCTAGAATAAATTCAGGTATAATTTTTAATGACTGTATATTTTAACTAAAAAATAATTTAAAGAAAATAATTTAAAAATTGTAATTATAGCTCATGGTTAATTATTTTTAAAAATAATAATTAAGCGATGGATATTTAATATTTTGAGGGTATTAAAAATATTTAATTCCGTTGTCTCTGTCCTTATAATGCTTTGATAAAATCCAGAGCAACCATTTTTCAGTATGTAATGATTCTTTACAATAAATAAGTTATAATGGGGTTTTTTTTTGTCATTGGATATAAACTATAGTTGACTAATTGAAAAGAAAAACTAATTTTATTTAAACCAAACTCTCAAATTTCAGGGAATGTCTAAGAAGGGTATGTTAATCCTTTTGATTAACATAGTTTATACCAAATATTAAAATACTTTTCTTAAAATAGAAGACAATTCACATGCCTTCAGTCGAAGATTTCTAATTATCTCTTTATAGTGTAAAAATTTCATCTGCTTACTTCTATAGTCAATTTATATTTTAAAAAATTCAAACAATTTTATACATTTTGAGGATCATGGAGAATCTTTTAAAAGTATTTGTAGAATCTTTCACCTTGTTTATATTAAATCAACTCGGAATTTAATTACATAAAATTATATTAGAAACCTCAATTTTTATAAATTAATTTCTATTAATAGCTAGTAGCCTTTTAGTCAGAATTTTACAAAATCTGAATGAATTACAAAATTACACAATTTAAGAAAAGTACATTAATAAATGTATTCTCTCTATATATATTTAAAAAAAATACAAATAATGACTGTATTCTCTAATTTTGTTTGATTAAATTTAATTCCTTAAATTTAAATAAATTAAAGTAATTTCCTTAATTAGTACAAAAGTCGCATAAAATTTACCTTCTGGTCCAGAGCAGTCGACCAAATTCTGTTCGCTGAGGGAAACCAGTTTTCCTGTCTTCTTCTTGTGCTGACCTTCCAGAGAGCCAGTGGTGGAGAAGGCCCAGCAAGATCCACATTGTTGCTGAAAAAAATCTCAATTTTAATATTTTTTAGATGAATTGCTTTGTGAAATTCCTTTATCTATGTGTCTTAAGAAAATTATGAAATTTCTCCCTCTATGAAATTAACTCATTTTTACATGTGATACGTTAAATCGATTAAAGCCAATTTAAATCCATTGTCCATCTTAAAAAGGAAGAAGGATAGTTTCATGGGACATTATGCAATATAGGGTTTGATGTGGGGTCCTGTGCCATTTTGCTTCTCATTTATAATTCCATTTAATTGTCTGCATGAGTAAAAAGTTCATATTATTGAACTTATTTTATCCTTTTTCATTATCTTCTAGAAATAGTAAATTAATAAATGTTTTTTTCCTCGAAGAAAAATTAATTACCTATTTCTAAAAGAATAAAAAATTGAAATGAGGTTCTCCAATCCCTATGAATTTTACATATCTAAAAAACAAAACGCATCGTACTTTTCTGAAACAGCTTATATTTTATAAATATTAAAATGGGTTTTTTTTTGCAATTACAATATAAAAGAAAATTTGTGTTTACATCAGTCAGTGATAAATAGTTTTCTCCAATATTAGTATAAAAGTTTTAAACAAATTTGATGGTATTTTTCAATTTTTTTAAGGAATGCAAAGCCCCGAATAATTGGTAATACTTTAATTAACAAATTGTGCGTTCTTGCAATTAAAAATATTTAACTACGAAATTAATTTTTATAACTCACCTGATTCTTGACAGGGGTCACGAGTCCTTTGGTCCTCCAGTCGACCTGGTCGGGAATCTGGGCGTTGAACACGGGGACCCAGGAGGATCCGTTGCTTCTCTGGCCAAGGTGACGGCGAAAGCCATTGAATGTTCTCACAAATTCATCGTGCTCCTAAAAATACAAATAATCTGTTTAAGGAGGAATTTTAATTTTTTTCATTATGTTAATTAATAATATTAATTATTGCTTTCATAAATATACAACGAATTGTTTTTATTTATTCTTTTCCTAATTATTGTTTCGATTCGAATCATGTTATTGATTAATTTGCAACTGTAAATTTTTTGTGTACCAAAAAGCTTAACTCCCATATTCTGTAGAGATAATTTTTCATATTTTATAATTCATTTTCTTCTACCTTTTTTAAGAATCGCTACAAATACTGCATAAGTTACTAAAAGGAATTTCTACAGCGTTCAGTAATTAGTACTAAATCATTCAGCAATTAGTACCCGAACAATAAGTAATTAGTTCTCTAGCATTTAGAAATTAGTACTCTAGTAATAAGTATTTAGTACTCTAGCAATTCTTAATTGGTACTATATCAATAAGTAATTAATGCCCTAGCAATATATAAATAGAACTATAGTAATAAGCAATTAGTATTCTAGTAATAAGTAATTCGCACTCTAGCAATTAGTAGTTCTCTAGAAATACGTAATTAGTACTAGACGTATGTATTACTCCCTGTACCTTTCACACCAAATATATGATGAACTATGAAGAATATAAGATTATCGCCTAAAGACAAGAATTGTCAACCTCAAGAACATACGAACGGGGGAGAATTCCTTTCTATTTCTTCAACAAAATTCTTCATTTTAAAAGACTGTCAAAATATAGTCCGTAAACAGAACTTTGGAGATTTTTGAATCTATCATCTTGCTGTACTAAATGCAATATATTTTTTAAATAAAATTTTGCAATTTTTTTTATAAAAAATTAATGTTTTAGTTTAATGGTAAGGAGCTGTAATTAGGAAAAATTATTGATAATGAAACAAACTCCATTAGGCTAAATATATTTTATAGAAATCATATTTTAATATAGATATTGATATTAAATTAGCATCATATTCATATTATTATTATTAAATGTTAATAGTACATAATTTATAATTATTAATATTAAAATTCCATCATCCTAAAATTTGAATGCAATTTGTTAAAGAAAATATTTAAGAAATGTAATGCTTTATATTTATTTATCAACATATCAAATCGATAATTAGATTTTATTTTCTCATTTGCTTGCTATATAAAAGGAGGAAAAAGAAGAAAATCTGAATTTGATCTTTTATTAAATTTTCACGTTTCAGATCCCTCCGAATATTAAGTTAAGTTCTAATACTCACCATATCAGAATATTCGTTGATTCCCTTCCTGTAGGAGTGCAATCCCAGATCGTAGTGCAGGTTGTGCTGGATGACGTCAGCCACCTTTTGCTCCCAGATCATGCGTCTGTGGATTTCTTCCCTTTCATCATAGACCTTGCCGAATACTTTCTGTAAATAATCGTATTATGATTATAATTTTTTACAGTAGCTGTTATTTAACAATTAGTATTATTTTTACTCTTTTTTGCATCCGAAATGAACTCGATTATTGCATTATTTTTTTAGCAATTTTCATTATTTCATTTTTATTATAATCTGCTACTCAGAAAATTTGCATACTTTTCACCGTTTTCATTTATTTATATGGAAATTTACTTTTCATATGGGGAGAAACGCATTTACTTGAATTAATTGCTTAAAGATAAATTAAATTTTTCTTAAAATAAGTAGAAAACAAAGAAAAAAACCCAGAAATGTGACGAACTTATTAATAGATAAATAAAATTTTGAAATTAAAGTAGGAGTAAGATTTTATTCTCCTGATAAATTTCCAAAATCAAATCCACAAATAGTATAGAAAAGAGCATGATAAACTAACAATAAATAAATAAATAAAGTAATGAAAGCAATTTTGGTAACTCAAAAGTTTTTACCGATTTTAACTCAAAATTTATTAGTATAGATGCGTTTTATTTTTATTTGTAACATATTATAATTATTATTCTAATATGGAAAACAAAAGTAAATTGCTACCAAATATATAAATTAATCAAAATTTGTTTTTAAATTCAAAATTTATTTAAAAATAAAATGAGTTATTTTATTTCAATTTTTTTATTCAGATGCACTTACCTTGAAATTTTCCCAATGCTCATTTAACTTTGGGTCGAGTTGAATGTGACGAGATGCTGCCACAGCGAAAAGAGCGAAGAGAGCTAAGAACTTCATGATTACCTACGGAAACGAAATTAGCTCTTTGTCAAGAATTTATTTCCTTATGAAAAAGATGACCGATTATTTCATTTGAGAAATTTATTTGATGTAGATTCTTAGGAATATTTTTGATAAAAACTATCATCTTGTTTCAAATTGTAATATTTGCTCTTAATATTAATGCCTGTTTTAAAAACAATTCTGTATTTCAAAATAAAAAGCAAATATTAAAAATACAGATAAATGCACTCTTTAAAAACTTTTGGGGCCATTTGCTTATGAGCTATTTTGACTAATTGTCAAAACAAATCTACGATCTCATAGATATGAGATTAAAAGAGCACACAAAAAATAAAGCAATATATTTCACCATTTCTTATGTAAATATTTTCAATTAGGTGCTTTTTCGGTACTCGTTCATTTTCCGAATATTTTAGAATTAAAGTAATTAATTTACTTTTTAACATTTTTTAATTGAAAATCAATTTTTGATAGAAATATCAGTTGAAGAAATATAACATTGCTTCAATAGTTTATCGATTTATTGATAAAAATACTTTTAAATTTAATATCTATAATATGCATATATTATTTAAAAATATTTGTCTTTCATTTTATATTAATCAATTTTATTTTCAAGGGTTTTAAATAATTCTTTATGCACTTTTTAAATTTTTTATAAAAGTTTTAAATAAATTATATGAGTGAATATATTAATGGAATAAAAAGAATCAGAAAAAAGTAATTTGCACTTATTTATTATAATTTTAATTAAACAAAATAGTTTAGTTGAATCATTGAATCTTGAAATAAATTTCATTAATTTTTTTTCTAAAAAGAAAGTAAGTAATTTATTATTATAATTTAAATTAAATGAAAATACTATTGGCAATGTATATGTATATCAATGTGCAATATAAGTACTTATTATTTTTCATAATTGAAGGAGCTGAAGGAATTGAAAAAAATTCTACAAAGATAGATTCAAGTAAAAATTCTTTACACAATAATAATTTCATTAGAAACATTTTATTTAAAAATATAAATATGATAATGCATGTTTAAGTCATATTGACATTACTATCTGATATTACTTTTATAATATATAGATTAATTAAAATGAAACTGACTCCTAAAAGTTTAAATGATATAATAAGTAAAAAATGGTATTAATAAATTATCAAGCAATTCAAAATTAATCAAAATTAGTAAGTATATAACGGTGTATACATAACTCTTTTTACTTTATAGTTATAAGTGTAATAATTATGTTTTCCTTACATTAAGTATTTGTTTTCTCAAAAGACAAAGAGTTAATTGCTAAAGTAGAAAAGAATTGTAAAAAAAATATGTTAAAAAAATTTTGGTTTAAATTTTTTTTATTTATTAATCCAAAAATTATTTAAAAACTCATTATTTAATTATTTTATTATCTATCATAACAGAGTAAAGTTAAATATATTACAAAACCGAGAAAGAAAGAATGGTAAATAAAAAGTTAAAAAATCACATGAAAATTTGCAAACGAATAAAAAAATGGCATCATTAAAACCAAACAAATACAATAAAATTGCAAAAAATATAACATATAAATGTCTACTATTTTAATTTCCTAACATTTCATAACTCTGTAATTATAAATATGTATGATGAATATTTAAAAATAAATATAAATTTATTTTCTATAACGAAAGTAAATATACATTATGAAAATGATGAATAAAATAAAGGGTAGTAAAAACCCATACCTGTAAAAGTACAATCAATGCTTGTCTCAAAAAATTCGGGATTGAATTTTATGCAAGTAACTTAGCTTATAAATATTTCAGTAATTCTGATAACGAAATTGGGAAGTCATCTGATACTAAGTTTTATCTATAAATCGGCAAATCATGATGATGAAAAAATTGTCAGGATTGGTGTCACATAGCTGAAATCATTTACTCGAAAAGAGTTTGAAATAGTCATCAGTTAAATTAAACGTATGAATAAACAATAGAAATGTTAAATATACACCCGTGATTTCAAGTTATCAAAAGCAACCTAATTTATCAATTTTTTTATCAAGTATCATGCTTTTATTTATTTATCTGAGATTAATTCTTCATGATAGATATGTTATGCAATTAATTTAGAGATATAACACTGAAAATAAAAAATGATATCTGTAAATGTTAAAATAATAATTTTTAAAAATTAAACAATGTTTTGAATTAGAAAAGTATCGAAAGTTTCAAACGATATTAAGTAGAAAAATGCTACTATTTTATCCTCATAAAAATATTCCATTTTATATATATTTTAATTTCGAGTTTCTGATTCCAAGACTTTTTTTTTCGCTTTCAAATAATTGGGAAAAAATTTCTCAAAAAGTGAATGCATGATACTTAAAGATATTCTTAGCATACCAGATAATTTCAATGCAATATTTTTAAAAATCGAAAATAAACTCTAATTACAAAGTCTAAATAATGAGAACGATTTTTCGTTTGATTTTATATTTCTGCAATGAAATATGCTTTTATTATTTTTAATACGAAATCAGGTATCTAAATTTTAATATGTATGTTCATATAACATGATTTAAAGTATTGTAATATCAGAAATTTTCTAATGATTTTTATTCTTTATAATTTGAACTAAACAATCCCAAGTTTAGATTTTTATAGGGATTTCCTTGTTCAAACAATGATGAGAGCATTGTTGAGAGCAACATAATGAAACATGATGAGAGCAACATAATGAAAAGCGAGA